>JALBCR010002253.1:0-102500 GCA_030710515.1 Abscondita cerata
GGTTAAAATTAAACCCAAACTCAATTGAAGTGAAAATGGAATCTAAATAATGTTTTATTTTAGTTGAATTTTAAATAACAAAACAAATTCTTTTTTTTTTCTCCCGTGCTTTAAACATTTCAGTTAATTGTTTTTTCACAAATTCTTTTGATGCCACTTGCCTTACATCTCACTTTCAGAGCCTTTCTGTTCGTTTCTAAATATGATATTTATTTTATATGATAATTTAAATTATATGAGTTACACCCGTGAAAGAGACCTGAAGTTACTGGCTGACAGGGTGCTGTTGGGTTAGTTCAATTCCTATCTTTTCTATAATTTATTTTTTACTATGTAGTTAGAAATCAAAATATTTAGTTGCTTAATTAAACACTTTGTGTTTGAATCAACGCTTAGGTTCTTACTAATTTAAAAGTCAGTCGTTTTTATACCATTAATAAATCTGTTGATTACTCTGCAAGACGAGCTTAGAATTACATTGATATTAGGGTTAAAATCTTAACATTGAAAAACAACAAAAATTGATGATGGAGGAGAATTATTATAGAAGAAAAAGATTATATAGCATATAATATTATGTAAATATTAGTGGGTAAGTGCAACACTACACAAAAATTAAATGTAACACTTTTTTATTAATAAAATATTTTAGGAAAATATTTTTTAAATATTGTAGGAAACCATATACAAATCTTTGAAACAAATCTACGTTAATATTTTAAGTAAATATTCATTAAATATTTTAAATTGCTTTACAAAAAATATTTAAATAAACGATAATTGCATATTTAAAATAAGTATATTTAAAATATTTGAATTAAATTTTTTAATCATATTTTTAAACCCTTAAAAATGATATTTATGTAACATTGTAAATAATACAATAATATTAAATCAATTCTAAAAAAAAAAAATTTGAAATTTTTTTAATTTTTTTCTATTGTTTACAAAAAATCATTTTTGATGCATAAGAAATAATATTTACAACCTTAATTACATAAAAGTAACACACAAATTCATAAGTATTGTAACATAACATATAAACACAGCAACTAAAAACAAAATATTAAATTATGATCGTAAACTTTATATTGTCAAAGCTGATGTGTTTTTATCATATTCAAAACTGTATTTTAATATGAATTTAAATAAATCAAATTAATATTCTTTTATAATTCAATCGTACACACAATCTTAATACAATGAGTACGGTAATAGAAATTACAAAATAATTCAATATTTTTAAGAACAACATACCTATTATTAAACCACTCATAATTTAACGGATGAAGCTATATTATGGCTTACGAATCTGAAGGACATCTGAAGTTCAGCAATATTTTGTATTCTTCTCCTAATTATCTGTTTTTATTATTTTGTTTTGCTATTTCTTTAACATACTATTTTTGTCATTGTTGTGACTGGCACTGACCGGTCCATTATATTTCGTTATGCAATGGGTGTGCTGTTACATTTTATGTTCTTATTTACCTTCGATAATGTTTACAAACTTAATTAATATTATTACATATGAATACTTAAGTGGGTAAGGGTGGCATGTTTAGGTTTTAGTGGTTTTCCTAAACCTTGAAACAAACGCTTTGCCAAGGCGTTACCACACTATATAGGTTTATACTGATCTTCTGGGGCACCATACATAACACTTACATCACAATACAATATTTAAAATGTACTATACGGATAAATAAATTGGTTGTGTTGTTGTGATTACATCTGGCAATTTTTTTATTTCCTGTTCTGTAGCGGTGGAAAACCGTTTTCTTGTCGACATTAAAAAGTGTGTAATATTTGTATAATAAATAAATAGCATATTTAATTGAGTGTACTGTAAAATTTAGTTTTATAAACTTTGAAGAATGCTTTTTGATTATGGTCTGGTTCTCGTTAAATTAAGAAATAATTCAGTTCTTAAAAGGTAATAATTGTATTCAAAATCACACCAATAAAAAAAGTCTTTTTTACGTCGTCAAGACTGTTTGTTACTGTAAACATTTGTCTAGGCTGTAAACAAATGTGCTACTTCCTATCCCAAAAACAAAAAAATAAAGCGGCCCAGTATCAACACACCAAATAAAAAGAAATAACTTGTAAAAAGAGAGAGATAAAGAACGCTAACTAAATGGTGCCTTTATTTAAATTGGATACACCAATGATGCAAAATTTTACAAATTACCTATTACATAAAAATTGAAAACAAAACGTACTAACTTGTATGTTTGTCCTGCTCCTGCACTTTTACTTGTTTAGTTGTTTGTTCTGTTTCCTATACATACTTAATCTTATTTGATTTATTTCACACAAACAAAAACACTCACGTTAGGGATCGTGTATACATAATACCTGACATAATGGCAAGATACAAAATGTTTGAAACTCAAACATAATTTAAATCTTGGTACAATTATGTCCTTTCTTTATGGATCTAAGAGGATTTGCAAAACAAAAGATCTCTAACCCTCGGCTACGAACTGAAATAACACCAGCACAAATGCTGTTATTATTGGTATACCAAATATTTCTTAAATATGAATCTGCACGTATTTCTAACAGACAAATTATATTATATTATATTCATTCAATGTTGTTTTATATGTGGCAGAAAGCACCATACATATTCCATAAACATTTTTATGTCAAATCCAGATTGTTAGCAGTCTAATGCTCCAAATGTCAAAAATTCCAGTAATAATTTGAGGCTGTTACCATAACTAAATTAGTACCGGAGGTATTCCAAAAATCGATATTTGTTCCAATATATACGAGAACTTTAAACTCAAATTATCTTGTACAATGAATCAAAGATCTTATCGTTTCTAAATGATTCAAGATAACATATCCCTTTAGACGTGGACTTTTTCCTGTGCGCTCATAGTCTGGCAAATCTACGAAAGATAATTGGAGCAAATTGTCTCCACAAGAAAAGTCGCAACAAAATAAAGTTTCCGTTCTTTATCAAAATGAACCAGAATATTATGGAAAAACGGAAAGTCAGAATCTAAGCTTAGCAATATACGCAGAGCTTACAGAAAAAAGTTTCTTCTAAACACGTGTGCGTTGTGAAGATAGAACTTTTCAAATTTAATTTCTATTTAAACATTTAACTGCATTGCAAAAAAAGGTTTTGAAAAAGATTCTACCATATTTCATATTTTTTCTTTATAAAAATTTGATTGATGAATTGTGTTGCTAATCATACTACATGCGTTCCTTTCGATTCAGTAAATAAATTAAATGAATTTAATTTGCATCATAGTGTTATCAAAAATTCCAGTGAAACTATTACACTCAGGGCAGTGTCTTAGAAAAATTACTAATGACATTTTCTTCAACGATATCCTTTACAAAGATTACCAAATTTAACCAAACTTTTATCAAAATTTTTGTCGTTTGATACTTATATCTCCTTACCTGCGACATTGAAAAAAAATGTATCGCCAAGTTAACCCATTAGATCCCACGACACTTTTTTTGGAATTTAAGAAAATCAATCAAAAAATCATTTATAACACTTTATTGCGAAAGGAAAGATATATGCAAGCCACATTAAAAAATCAAAATTTTCTATGATATTTAATGAAACAGTCACGTTCTAAACAGAGTGTCACTTTGCACTTGATGCAAGCTCACCTAACTCTGCAATGACATTGAACACACTTTAGTTTGTTTATTTAATTTTTTTTGGAAAATACCCTCTCATTCTGCCGGATACTGGACTGAGTTGGCGATGGTCTATTTCTTTCAATCGACATTTGACAAAACATCTCAAATAGTGCTGTACCACATACCACCACCACTTCATTTTCGTGAACAAGACCCACCACATCTTTCGAATGTTACTCTATAATTATTGACCGACTGATCGAACAGATCAACACCGCCCATGAATCTGTTATAGGTTTGAAAAACCAACGGTTGTAGAACATTAATTTTGATTTTTTAGCAGACCACCGTTTTACTGTGTCAACAAGATCTACAGAGTCATAATTTGTAGCGATAGTTACTATATTGTTGTCGTTCCAGCGAATAAACAGTAAAGAATCTACGTCATACACACTTTCAAAATATCCTCGACTTTTTTTTTGAAGAGTTTAGGTGTAGTAGTAGTAAGCAGGCATTTTCTGGTTTTATAAATAACTTTAGAGCCCAAGGGAAAATAATTTTTTTGAATTGTTTGTTCAGCAGTAGTTTTGGCACCACAATACCTATCAAATGAGTAGCAATACCCAGTGGAGCTACAAAGCATCCAGTCTTTGTATCCAAATTGCACTGGCTTGCCTCTGATAAACTGTTTGGAAAAATGGTGGCCAAATTATTTAACCATCGCTTCGTTGATAGAGAGCTCTTGGTGAAAAACGCCCCACTGTTGAAATTTCTGATTTAAAATATTTGTTAGTGGTCGCAGCTTGGCCATTTTATCATTACTATCTAAAGTGCTGTTATCAGTTAAATGGATATATCGTTTTATGTAATAAAACTAATTCCTAGACATTGCTGACAAGACGAATGAAGAATGTAGATCTTCGTCTAAACTCCAATAACATTTTTCACGGGGTAATTTGTGACACCCCGTTAGCAGTAAAAATCTTATAAATATTTCTAAATGTCGATCATTTGACACAAAGAAAGAGACTCTACTGGATTTAGATCTTCTAATTCACGTTTTGGTATTTCTAAACGGTCCAAACTTCCTGTGGTTGCTAGCATGTCAATATTTGTGTAGTCCTTGGTCTATTTTAGTTCTGCTACTTCTGTTATTTGAACCAGTTTGATTCCATTGTTCCTGCAAAACGGATAGCAAAATGTCATAGTCTTCATCTGAGTCTTCCGATTCAGTGTTGCTGTGAGACCATTGGATTTCAATTTCTCTAGGAACATCAAAAGGCAAGAGCATATTTTCTTCTTGAGTAAAATCCTCATCAATATCTTCCTCGTCTGTTTGTAGATCTGTTTCAGGGGGAATAATGATCATATCAATGTTATTTAGACGGCTCGGAGAGACGATATCATCTACAGCTGTAGCCAATTCTATATCTTTTCCCTTAAAATAAATTTGTGGAGAGTCAACTAAAGTTAGTTATGTCCATTGCAGTAAATCTGCAATTGAAAATAATTTAGAAGATGGTAAAGAAGTTTCCCCAAAAATGTATTGTTGGTACGTACTCGATTGAGTAGACCGAAGTTTACGAGGTTACTTTACCCTAAATATAAAAAAATGCACTTACCTAGTTTTTTACAGATTAGTAACAAACATAAATAAACCAAAACTACCAAACAATAGTAACAAACATCACAAAGAACCATACAAAAATAGTATTTTGTACTACAAGTGTGCAGGTTAGCGCGGGATTTGCTTAGGGCGCGTTGGAGAATGTTGTTTTTTTCTGCAAGTTGCATTTAAAGATAGGAATCTGCAAGTAACGTTTATTTCAAGAGAAAACTGCAGGTCACACATGCAAAAAATAATTAATTGTGAAAATGTGTCAATAGATTGCTCTGGAAGTCGTTGTACTTAAATGAGTAAAATGGGCACGAATAGGTTAAAATAAATATGTGTTAAATTTGTTTCGCCACATATAAATTTTAAATGCATCATAATTATCTACTGTGATCTACGGCTCAGAAAAATTTTGTCTAGCCTAGAACGCATTGCTACAACTAATTTATGAGGACGGTGTTCTACACGGTTCAGATCCTTTTTTTTTGAGTTAAAAGTTTCTTATAAACAAATCAACAAATTGTTAAAATCTGTAGGATTCCGACTACGTACGTGGTCATTTCATTCATGACAATTCTGACAAAAATATTGTAATTAACCTGAACGCATCCTGTACTCAATAAAAATCGACTCTTACAAAATGTGAGAATTATCTTGAAAATCATGTTTTAAAAATTTTTGCTTTTAATTTCAAAAAGTTGTACACAATCATACAATTTCTAAAAGACTCGATTTGTTACCTATAACTCAGAGTTAGACCCAGTAAGTTTTCTAGGTCTTTGCATGGCGTTAGAAAAATCAGGTTGATTAAGCTTCCTTGAGACAAACGCTCAGTAATTCCATGTTTGTTCTTCTAAGAATCCAGTTGATTATCTTTCCGGGGTACTGGCGCCGGAATTCCTACACTACAAGGCATTGTGACATGGTCCTGATTTTTTATCCAATTTAAATTTAGGTTTATTTTAAAATATCCTCACAATGATGTAGTACTTAAATGAAAGAAAATAGGATTGCAAGTTTTACTTGCAGTAACTTCTTCAAAAAATGAATTTTAGAGAATATTTTTGAAAGTTTTTTCTCGTTTAGTAAATAGCTTATAGTTTCTGATTTGTGTCAAAAATTCTGCTTTAGTGTAGGTCTTTCGCAATATACAGATTCAATAATTTTTCGAGGAAATTTCAGTTCTGTGAACACAAACCTGAAACGGAAATTTAGCTTTTTGCATAAATGAGCAAGAACGATTAAAACATACAGACATTTCTAAAAGACAAATCTATCTCTTACTCTTTTCTCCCAAAAAACAATATTGCATAAAAGATACAGTATCCGATTTATTTATGGCGATGCTCAAGCTGTCCTCGCCTAGATAAGATTGCAATATTGGCTTAATTAATTTATAATTGTATAATTAGATTTGGTTTTCGAAAAGCAACAAATTACCAAATTATGTCCGATTTAGAACTTTTTGAAAAGGTAGCAGTAGGCTACGCTATAAAGCTTTCTTCTTAATTATTAAATGCATATAACGATGTTTAAAAACAATCGTTGTTAAGATTTTAACAATCTATACTAAAATTCAAAATTTGTGTGTTTGTTAGGTTCTTTATAGACTCAGCTCTTGTAAGAGGATTTAAAAAAGGGGATTATAATTATTGTGTTGTGTTTTAATAAATTAAAGTCTTGGAAAACCCTCACAATCAAAGGCGAAACGTCGGCACAATCATATTAAATTATAAAAAGTGTTATGTCTATTTTGTAATATTTATGAATATTGTACATTTTTTTTTTTAATTGTTCTGGAGGGTCTTGATGACCAGGTCCGGAAACCAAAGTGGTGATTCTCGGAAACAACATGTTTTGCTTGTTGACCATATAGTACTGTACCTTCCATATTTTATATTTGTATTTGAACGCCTAAAAATACACACAAAAAACTCTAACGAATATTGATCGTACACTCACAGAACTTTAAAACTTGACACCAATTTATGTAAACAAAAGTTTGCACATTGGTGAAGCGGGCTTAAGGGTATCATTTACAATTCTAACAGCAGGTAGTCTCAGCAGGGGATTATCTTATAGAAGGACTGTAGAATGAATCATTACACTAAGCACGTTTTAGAAAATAGGTAATTTACGTTGCTTACTTAATTTTTTCTTTAAAGAATATATTTGAAGGTATCGCTAATTAAACACCATAGCTCGATTAATTATCGAATCAAAATTTTGTTTAGGAAATGTTTACAAAATAAAATTAGAAATAATTTTGATTTAAAAACGTCTACAAGGCAATAACTTTTAAATTAAATCAAAAACTAAACATGGTTATTTGGGTTGACTGATTATTACTTATTTTAAATAAATCTAACCTACTAATTATTGTAAGTTATTAAAAAAAATCATTAAACTCTCTATTCATAATATTTAGTCCTTACAAAATGTATATTTTATGACGTTTCATTTTTTTCTGTAGTTAATATAAAAGTGAAAATAAAAACTAAGGCAATTCTTATTGTCAACGTATATATTTAGTTTTTGACGAATTTATTACATAATTATAATTAAGATACCAAGTTATAGTTTAAATTAAATGAAAACGTTTTTTTTAAATAAAGGTATTACTATATAAATAAATATAAGAAATCAATAATGGGTGTGACCTCCATTATTTTGATACATTCTTGGAGGCGTCTGCTCATTGACGCTATCAAGGTATCAATATAATTAATATTAATCGTTTCCCATGCGGTATCAATGGCTGCAATTAGTGCATTACGGTTTACTGGTATAAAATTTGGCCCTTGTTGTCTTCGGAAAACCGACAAGTTGCGGGAACGCCGCAAACCGTTCGTGGAACAATCAGACTTGCGAATCTGTTCTAAAATTCGTACGTAGCACCGTCAAATTAATGTTCCGATTGCCGTTCGGTTCGTTGTTCTGTTTGTTCCTCGGTTTGTTGTTTCAGTGTGTACGAAGCTTTACAATAAGCATATTAATATGAACTATATCTTATGAAAGGAGAGTTATGTAACTATAATTAACGACTTAACGTTACGTTAGTAGATTCCATTTACTATTTACACATATTCGATAATTAACTATCGGGATATGATGACCCTATACTTCGCAGGTTGTGCGCAATTGGATACGAGAAAATAACTTGGAGCTGTTACCCTGGCCAGCAAAAAGCCCAGATTTTAACATTATCGAAAATGTTTGGGCTCGAATACTTGCTGTTATCCGAAGACAACAAGGGCCAAATTTTATACCAGTAAACCGTAATGCACTAATTGCAGCCATTGATACCGCATGGGAAACGATTAATATTAATTATATTGATACCTTGATAGCGTCAATGAGCAGACGCCTCCAAGAATGTATCAATAATAATGGAGGTCACACCCATTATTGATTTCTTATATTTATTTATATAGTAATACCTTTATTTAAAAAAAAGTTTTCATTTAATTTTAAACTATAACTTGGTATCTTAATTATAATTATGTAATAAATTCTTGTCAAAAAACTAAATATATACGTTGACAATAAGAATTGCCTTAGTTTTTATTTTCACTTTTATATTAACTACAGAAAAAATGAAACGTCATAAAATATACATTTTGTAAGGACTAAATATTATGAATAGAGAGTTTAATGATTTTTTTAATAACTTACAATAATTAGTAGGTTAGATTTATTTAAAAATAAGTAATAATCAGTCAACCCAAATAACCATGTTTAGTTTTTGATTTAATTTAAAAGTTATTGCTTGTAGACGTTTTTTAAATCAAAATTATTTCTAATTTTATTTTGTAAACATTTCCTAAACAAAATTTTGATTCGATAATTAATCGAGCTATGGTGTTTAATTAGCGATACCTTCAAATATATTCTTTAAAGAAAAAAATTAAGTAAGCAACGTAAATTACCTATTTTCTAAAACGTGCTTAGTGTAATGATTCATTCTACAGTCCTTCTATAAGATAACCCCTGCTGAGACTACCTGCTGTTAGAATTGTAAATGATACCCTTAAGCCCGCTTCACAATGTGCAAACTTTTGTTTACAGAAATTGTGGTGTCCAAGTTTTAAATTTCATGAGTGTACATGACGTTTTGAATAGTAAAGTGAGTAAGGTTCGTATGTTTAAGTTTTAGTGGTTTTGCTAAAATTTGAAGCAAATGCGCAAAGACCACAATTGCTCCACACTATACATGTTTATACTGATCTTCTGGGACACCATACATAACACTTACACTCACAATACAATATTAAAAAGTACCATATGAATAAATAAATACAAATAAAATATTTATGATACTTATTCTTTTATCTGGATTATTATTAGAAACTCATATTTTAAAATGGTATTTTTTTTGTGTTTATGAACAAACTTTGCAACACTTAAATTTATGGTTCAATAGTTCGTGCTGTTGACAAAATAATTAGTTTGAACATTGCGCAGTCCAATAATTTCAAATGTAATAAGACAATCACAGAACTAGTTTGGAGTGCAAACATACAAAACATTTTAGGAAACTTTTTAATTGAGTTTGAAAATAACAAGAATCTTATATTAGTTTGATTGTGCCTTGTTGGGAATTTACAACGAATACAATAAATTGTTTAAAACAAATGAATTTTTTTTGCAAAACAATGCATTATACGAACTCAATTTTATGTTGCATAAATTAAAAATTTTACGAATGGTTCAAATTTACGTCTTGCTTGACAGAAAGGAAAAAATTAAATCAAACTTATGAATCATTGATCTTTTAGAATATCCAGTTTAAGCATAATATTTCTACGTTATCTGGTAATGGAAGTATAAATTTCATTTTTCTTTATGTTTCCGCTGCCTGTTCTATTTACTGTTATAGGTAAAAATTCACATTTTGTGTAAAAAATGCTTTTGGGTTTGGTTGTACAAGTCTGTTTATAAAAAATTTTAAAACATGAAAGTAGTTGTCAGTTTGCGAAGCCCTTTTTGTTCAATGAAGCGAATCAATTGAAACGTTAATTGTTTGTGTCAATCTTTACACCCCACTACATTTACGTAGGTTCATCAAACATAATAACGCTTGAATAATCAAACTTAATGTGTAAATGCTTAAAAAGTATTTTAAATACTTCCATAAAGTTACATTTTTATGTTGTTTAATAATATTTTTATTATTTTAATTCAAGATTAGAATGATAAAAATATTGACTACCTATAAATACTGCATGTTTAAAAAATTAATTTTTTTATGTCTATAAAACTTTTATTGAAAATTTACTTTTTCAATTTTTATAATTTCTGTATTCTGCTAATATATTATAGTTAGTACGTTATAATGTAGCAAATGTGGTGACAGGCTGTCATGATGTCCAGAAAACCACTGGTCCAATTTTAATTAAACTTGGTATACATATAGATACTTTTTATATAATTTAAAAAACTTGTCCTTTTTAGAGACCCTTTTTGGGTTGGAGGTTGTGGTTTAAAAAAATTCAATCTTTACGTAGAACTGGTCGACGTTTTGCCCCTCAAGCGAAAAGCTTTTTAAGGTTTTGTTCAATAAAAGTTGATAGTCACAAAAATACAATGTGACTATCAACTTTATTGAACAAAGCGAAAAAGATTGAATTTTTTTAACTACAACCTCCAATCCCGAACGGTTTCTAAAAAGGACAAGTTTTTAATTTAATTTTAAATTGGAGAAAATTGTAGGTTTTGGGGTAGGATCGTTTTAAAGAATGAACTTTAATATTAGTTTTTAGGGAGTTTTTCTAGGATGTAGATTAAGTTAACAGGGAAAACAAACCGTTTGTAAAATTGTAAATTAGACAAACTAATAAAAATATCTATTTATAATACTGTAGGTTCGATTAAATTCTGGGTACAATTTTTCCATTTAATTAAAAAATAATTTTGAAAATATTACCTTCACACATAATCTTTTCAAATAACAGTAGTTAATATAATTACGCACAACTTAGGCTGATTTCTTGTGGTCTTTATTATACAGGGTGTTTCATTAATCAGTACAGAAAATGAAACTGGAGATTCCTTGCAAAATTTAAAGGGGGTTTAACATAAAAAAAAATTCCTTAAAGCCTCCTGAAGAGTTACAGCCCCTTAAAGATGTGTAAAAAAATTCACATTAATCGATTTTTTCTGAAATGACTTGAAACAAAAAAAGAAATCTAAACATTCAAATACTACTACCAAGAAGCCTCCATAATTTCATAATTTTATTCACCCTTGTTCTCTGCAAGGGGTGAGTCTTACTACCCTTAGAGTTTTTTACCAGAACTTTTTAACTAATTTTTTTTCAATTTTAAAATTCAGATTTTGGAGGGCCAATTCAATTAAAAACTTTTTGTCTCTTAAAAATTTCACGTAAACTCAATACTTTTCACCAAAAAAATAAATTAAGCGAACTTGCAGAATTTTTAATTAATAAGTTGCGTATGCAAGTTTGACATAAATAACAATATTATTATTAACTATCATTTTTAATTTAAATTAACAATATTATTTCAGAGAGTGTTCAAAATGGGCACCATTTTCTTGAATACAGGCTCTTATTCTTTTGAACAAATTTCCGTTAACGCTACCTAGCATTGCTACAGATTGTCTAACTTTTCAGGGAGGCTTTAAGGAAATTTTTTTATGTTAAACCCCTTTAAATTTTGCAAGGAATCTCCAGTTTCATTTTCTGTACTGATTAATGAAACACCCTGTATATATAATAATTACCCAAAAAAGTTGTTGATAATTTTTTAATTTATAGATTTTATGTGATTTTTTTCGGAAACACAATTTTCTTTTCCATTTTTTTTTGAGTAAAATTTTTAAGGAAATTTAGTCTTAAACTATTTTCAAGGGAACGAATGCACGACGGTCTTGGACAACAATTATAAAACTAATATATTTCTCGTATCGGTTTTGCGCGCAATTACTAACAAGTGTGTATGTTGAATGGTTACCCAAATATACTAGTATATTCTGAAACTTTGTGAATTATTTAGTTTAATAGGTATTAATAGGTATTGTTTTTTAAGTAGGTATTTAAGCAGTTTTACCGTTTTGTAAATTATTAATGTTTCTGAAACGAAACGTAAATTTAGTGCTCATTTGAGCATATAAATAAAGAAGGAAATTGAGTGAAAATAAGGTGATTCATTGGGGTAAAAAATGGTCTTATAGTACTACTTCTTTTATGATACATTTTCTATTTTCTATTTAAGTTATTTAAAATTTTATTAATGGATTGATTTAATTATCAATTTATGATTTTTAAAAAGAAATTATTGACGTTCAAATTAATCTGTGAAAATTTTGATAAATTTCTCAAAATGGTAGGAGAAACGTCGACATCTCAACTCATTGAGTTGTATTAAATTATAGTCATTCACATTATTTTGTTCTCACGCATATTTTTATTCAAATTACTTTGTTCCATGACATACTTAGAAAACGGACGTTTCTTCTCTACAAATAGTGAGGAAAATTCGTTTTTCCTCATTAGCGAGGAAAATAATGTCGTGTTACAAAATGCCTCTAAAATAAATGTAAGAATGTGTTATTAGAACTATATGCGCCTAGTACTTAGTTAAACAATTTAATTTAGTATTCAATCAGGTTTGTTTAATTCACTATATATTTTTGCTACCCTACATTTATTGGTTAGAATTACGCGGCTGCGCTATGACAGATTGAGACCATACCGATACTACAGAGACACTGTAGCGTGACTATTGGGACCCACCTATTAAATATTACTTTTCATTAGGTTGTTTTTTTGGGGAATGTCGTGGAAAAAATGTTGTGTCTAATACATGAGGAAAGCCTTTTTCCACTCTCACTCATGCGCTACGCTCGTGAGGCAACTCGAGCTCGAGTGGGAAAAAGAATCGCTTTCCTCACTTGTTGGACAAATAACTATTAATTTCTGACATACTGAAGTCTAATACAATTGAATTTATTTAATCTTGTTTGTAATCATTCATATTTGTGTTTAAAGTTTGTATGAAACTTTTTCCTACACAAAACACATTAAAATTCTACTAGTTAGGTGTAGTTGATTCTACACATAATGTTAGTAGAAAATTAGTACATTTAAATAAATTAAAATACGAATAACACTAAAGAAAATTGTTTAGATACATAGAACTGATCACTACAAATATATCTGGTTCTGAATTAAAACTAAACTTTGTAATTGAATATATTTGATAAATACCTTTATGCACGAATGTACTATAACTTGACACAAATTTCTTTGTCGTAGACGTTATTTTATAGCCCATGGACTTCTTTATTTTCATAGACTAATAATAAAATGTCAAACAACAAAATATCTAATTTAAATTAATTTAAACACTCAAAAAAACAAGTCACAAATTATACTTTATTGAATAATTATTTTGGGTAAATTATGTTAACAATACAATTAGAACAATGTTTCAACTTAATATTTCAAGGTACTCGACTGCAATTACACAAATGATCGGAGGTGGCTGCTAACTTAATATTAGTAGCCGATAAGTTATCTTTCCAGTCATCACTTTCTCAGCTAACCTGTCATTCCAATCATTCCTTCTCAACATTTGTCAACAACGTCGTCGAGGAACGACAGAATGAGCGTCCAGTATAGTTCCGGCTTCGGCAATTTAAGATAAATTACAATTTTTTTCGGAATGTCTTCAAAAATATTTTTTCCGATCACTTGTCTGCCACATTTCTCATTTCTACATACTTTTTATAAATCTCCAAAACACTTGGCGATTTAAAGTTAAACTTTGAACATTCTATTATTTTTGGTTTTAGTATTGCTGGTCCAGGCTATCATCAACTTCTAGCTGAACAAGCTCTTGTTTCCGCCATGCTACAGTTATACCATAAATTAAAGTTACCTATTTCAAGAAATCTTGGTTAAACAATTGTATATTAAAATAAATTCATTTCTCTTATTCATTAAATATATTTCATCCGGAGCTTGGTATATAAAAACTTCTGCCTCTTCTCTAGTCAATATTTCATACTTTTTGTGCTTGAATCATTTGGGTTTTCTCTTTAAAATTCAAATAAGCTTGTGTACCTAACTGCTTATATCTGTGTTGTGGTTGGCTTTGAAAGTGGCCTTAAGCGTGGAATAGTAAGACAAAGAAGGTTTTTTTTTCTTTCGATAAATACAAAAAATAATTCAAAAGTCTGTTTTCACAGTAGCTGTTTAGATTTAAGTTAAAATTTGATATCTTGCTGGCGTTCTTGCATCCACTTGGGCAACAGATTTAGCTTCCTTGTTATGCTAAAATGCTTATATTACACGGTACACCATCCTGGTTTCGTTGCAGTCTCTTATAAGTTGCCATCGTGGGTGCTTGACACGCCAATCGAGAGGAGTAGACTTAATGGTTCTACTAATGATACGCATAGTGAAATTCAACTGTGCATCTATTTTTTTGTATGATAACTATTCAACCAGATAGGAGCACAATATTCTGCTGTTATTATTTGTTTGACTTTTACTAAATGATATTTGTAAATTAAAAACAAAAAAGTTACTCTCAGATAAACTGGGTTAAAATTATGGTTTAATTTTATATTATTAAACGCAACATTAAGTTATACTTTTTTTCTATTACTTAAATGGAAACAAGAACCATCTGTCTTTTAATATTGGGGCATGATTGTCATTTTTCTAATAATTTTCTATAATACGCAAATCATTTTTCAATTTCGTAAAAATCCAAATATGAAGTAAAGTTGCCATATCATTGGCGTAGACATTGTTTGACGAAGTATTCGTTTTGCTATGGTCCTGTTTAAAAACTATTTAATCGACAATTGACTGATCACCAATGTTCTTAAAAATTATTGATAAAATTCTTGTCAAACCTCGACGAGGTTAAAGAATATTGTGTTTCACTGACTCCAACCTCGCCAATCTCTCACTAAGAAGGTAAAACAACCCTTTTTACGGTTTCCATTAAAAACGTCTGCAGTATCTACATGCGATTGTCAGTTGTAGTATATCTGTCGACAACATTGTAGGGTTCTTTTGAAATTTTATGTAAACAGAGAACTTCATATCTACGTAGCTATGTAAATGATTTTTGAAAATTTTACCGGGTTTTAGTATAATGACGTGTAAATGCTCATTTTTTCATTGTGAATCTAAATTTGACATTAAAAGATATTGAATGGCGATCATGGAAAAAGTATAACACATTACTTGATGGTACAATTTGTTTTCATTGCTAGTGATTATCTATCATGAAAAAATTAATCTTCTCATACAGCATAGGTGTCTAAAGAAAATTACAGAAAGTTGTTTTCAAAAAACTATAATGGTGTCAAAAAATACCAAGAAAGCTGTAGCATTACTGTAAATATTTGAATATATTATATAAAGTTTTTTGAACAAAAAGGCTTGAGGTGTAAATGTCATTTGTAAAAATATACTGCAGGAAAGTTAAACTTTATTTTGCAAAAATGTTTATAACTTTAGTTTGATATAAATATTTGTAATGTGTACTGTGTGGTGTATTTGTAGTATCACTCACTAGTTTCTCATTTTTAGCTGTATGATCAAAGGTTAAATATTTTTTCAACGGAAATTTTGTGTATTGAATAGATCATCGGTATTATATTTTACACTACGAAATACATAAGCAGTTATCAGATTCTATTGGTAGTAGAGAATTTAATAAATGCTTCTTATTTTTAATATAGTCCTTCTTGTAAGAATTGAAACTTCCACAGCTGGAGTCATTGTTGAAAACGTCTTCGGGATTAGACCATGTCGAAAAGGTAACCGTAGTTGCCAACGTTTCGGCACTCATACTTCTTTTAGTCTAGAATCTGGATTGCTTGACAAGTTGATTACATGACTTTTTAGTTGTCTACCATAAACATTCTTTTGTTTGTTTCAAGTTTCTCGCCCCAATGAAGTCCCTTATGAGGGAGCAAAACGTTGGCAACTACGGTTACCTTCCCGATACGGTCCAATCCCGAAAGATGATATTGTTTTAACATAGTGCTTGTTGTTTACTACGAAACTACTACGTCCAAAATTTTTTTTAAAATTATATTTGGTTTCATCAATTTTGCAGCAGAAGCATTTTGAAAAACTGTATTTGGTCTAGATTAAGAGCCCAGCGAGGTTAAATCAGTCAAAATGGTGGAGGCCATCGGCTGTTGCTAAATAACTGTCTTAAATGGTTGAAAATAATCCTACTCACCATCAGGTTCTTTATTAATAAAAGAACTCTTAGGAATAATATTTTGATTTATAAAATAAAACCAATTATTCTACACCTTGACATTATCAATTATAATATAATTGACGTAAAAATCAGCGAACATGTTGATCTTGTGTGGGTGCGAACGGAAGATTTCTAATATGTTGTTAGCGACGTGTTTGTTTAAAGTGATGATTTTGCTAGAAATGTTTTGAGACTTTCTGACGAATATATCTTCTTCATTTTTATGTTTGAGTAATACCAATAAAACCTAAAAAATATATAGTTTTACAAAATCTTTAGACATCCAAAAAAAAAGCAACATTAAAGCATAGCAGAAATTAAAATAACGGAACGTTTAAAATTTCGTAATACACCAGTTAGTAAAATTAAAGTTTGTCAATTTTCTTTCTAGTGTCCAAAAGAATTATTGCAATTAAAGATGTCAATACCTCAAAAACAAGGTTTACCGCAGAACTCTACATCGCCCGTTAAGCGAAAAATCTTATTTCATAAGATGTGTAGTAGAAATTGAAATTAGCGATGTCTAACTCATAATACAACAATTAATCAACTGATTCAATGTCAATAAATTAAAATTGCAAAATAATAAACAAACTAATGACATCAGTATATTTTCACTTATTCCATCTTATAGTTTTTTTCTAAACATTAAAGTGAAAACAATTTAAAAACTTAATCGTAATTTATTAAACGTCTCCTATCAGTTATTTTTCTTTATTTTTAATCGTGAATGGTTTCTAAAGAAATAAATTAATTTTTATTTACTTGTTTCTATTTTCAAAATCTAGAAAGAGAAGGTTACTGTGTAGATGCATTAATGCTCCGTTTCGTGTTGTGTGGTATCGTTTTTATAAAGATTTTTGCTTCTTTTTTCCTTTAAGAAAGAGGAATTAATATTAGTTTCTACGGAAACACGATAACGTCTTTGTTCATTACAACATGTTTTAGCATTTTTATTTTTAAAAATTTCAAATATTAACGTTGAAAATTGTGTTTAGAAATATATTCTTTAGAGACATTTAAGAAAAAAACGTTACGTTCTTTTAATTAACATTTTAATTTAGTCGTTGCTGCATTAACTTAACAATTGAAATATGAGCACATAAAATGCATAATTATTTAGGGATGGATTTAGCACTTTCCAAAATGAATAAAACACAAATTAATTTCGTTATCGTTTTAAGTCCATTAACGTATAAGTCAATAATGTGATAATATTGTACATACTTCGTTAACGGGTAAGTGCTTTCCGTTCAACTTCAATATATTATTAAATTTTATTATGTAGTAAGTGCTATCTAGTTTTGATTAGTAACTAAGTTGACTGTTCTGCACGATAGTGGGGTAAACAAACCGCAACGTTTAGTTACCATTTGCAGTAACCAACATCCATGTAACTTTACGTGTAAACTCGATTGGGTTTTAAGCAGAGCAGCGTTGCAAACTTTGTTATTGCAAAAGACATATTGAATTGACCTTAATTTTCATCAATTTGGAAAGTTGGACTTATTTCTGCTAACGTCATTGATATTCTTTGCTACAGCAACGAAAAAAAGGGGTTTTTGTTTTTCATATTTACAAAGCTATGGATCAATCAGTTAGGCAAAATAACAGAGAATAGACTAAGAAATGCCAACAGTTAACTGTAACGACTGTTGGCGTTTCTTAGTTTATACTATTTGTACGTGAGAGAATATTGCATTTGTAAGAAAAATAATTTACAAAATTTAGTAGATAAAAAAAATTACAAATGCAATGCACGAGACGACACTATGTGTCGCAATACAATCATGCGATTTTATTTTTATCAATTCATGTACCGGATTCGATCTCGATTATCGTATTTTTTTTATTAATAAAATTATTCTGGATATTTCATTAATTTAATTTTTATAAACTGAGTTTAATATTTTCAATTCTTTTTTCAAAATGTTAAATCCAATTTACATAATTGTATTATAATAATATTATTCATAAAGTTAATTTAACAAACTACTACTGATTTTTTAGTAAAATACGAGGACTCAGTGTTCTATTTTATCTATCCAACATAATATGTTGTTGTATTAGGTTCGAATTGTCAATTGTTAATTTTTAATTTAGCATAATAAATTAATATGTCAACTTTTCGTGGGACACACGGTATACGGTCAACCCGCTTTATAATTGACGGAGTTTATCCCTACCAAGGTTTTGATCACAACGAGCTACTGCAAAAAGAGTTGAACTGCTAGAATGATTTGGAGAGTTTTTGTTACCGAAAGTTGACTACCTGAAGTTTTGTTACCGAAAGTTTGCTACAGAAGGTTTGTTACGGAAGAAGTTTTGTTACATAAGAAGTTTTGTTACCGAAAGTTTGCTATAGAAGGTTTGTTACATAAAGTTTGTTATATAAAGTTTTTTTTTTTACATAATAGGGTTTCGACTATGCTTAGTCCACTATATTGCTATATTGTTTTAAAGAAAGAAACTGTACTAACTGTAACGTACCAACCAACACCGTTTACCACCAAACACATGAAAAACAACTTAAATTGATTAAAACAAATTTCATAAAAAATTTTTTTTTTAAAAGAAATGGTAATAACTGTAACCTACCAACCAACACCGTTTACCACCAATCACATGAAAACAACTTAAAAAAAACTTTCCGTAACAAACCTTCTATAGCAAACTTTCGGTAACAAAACTTCTTACGTAACAAACCTTCTGTAACACGGTTTCGGTAACAAAACTTCAGGTAGCCAACTTTCGGTAACAAAATTTTCCATAACGCGCTAGAATCAAGTCGACGTGTAAGTTATGTCAAATTCCTTCACAGTCTGGTCTATTACACGTATCTTTTAAATAAAATTAACTTTTTTGTGCCGCATATTCATTGAAAAACGTCAGCTTGTTTTCATTGTAGTTTTAGTAGAACTGATATACTTAGAAATGCTCCGATCACAAAAATATGAAAACCGTACAATAAAATATGTAATGAGAGCGATATTCCAGTTAACTGGACCAGTTTTATTGCAAGTGTACTTTCCAATTATTTTAAAAATATGTTACTGTAAACGTGTATGAAGTTCATTATAAGTATATATCACATAGTACATTTTTTTTTTAAGTTTACCTATACCTAACTACAAGGGGTCCAAGAAACTGCAATTTTTTTGCACTTTTTTTAGTTTATGCCTTGTATCTTTTTTTTTACTCAACTCATCCACCAAATACGTTTTTTCAATAACAAATGCAGTGATGATAACACAAAAGACATTCCTGGCAAATGAAACCAACAAACAAACATTTATATCAATGATCGTGTTTGAATGACAAATAATGGATAGGCACAGAGCAGGCCATAGAGGACGCTGATTTGCTAATAGTGCATACTGCTATATCTTAGGCCACCGACTTAGTAATGATCATCGGAGGAGATGTGGATCTCCTTGTACTCTTGGCAGCGTTAACGCCATCTCACAGCAACATTTTCTTTCAAAAGAAGACACAATGCTCCTAGCATCATCTATTCACTAACTTTATTTGCCTTCACTTCCATGCCATCAGTAGGTGTAACACCACTTTTACATCCTTTGGTTTGGGGAAATTGAAATTTGTCACGCTAATCCAGAGAAACCCTGCTGTGGCAGCTACACAGCTATCTTCTACCGATCACTGTCAACAAAATATCTAAGGTCGGGTAGAAATTGCAAATTCCAAATTTTAGCTAACTCGACTACCACCTACCACAGACACAGCGGCCTATCATGCTTACCAAACGTACCTTGGGATTGGTCAGTCACAAGGCTGAGGATAACCTTATCAGGATGACACGTAATACCATCCCTGACTCGACATTGCATATCATTTTCTGCAAGTATACAAAAGACTGCAGCAGTGTAGCCTGCAGTTGCAAAAGAGCAGGATTGCTGTGTTCGAGCCTGTGCAAGCATGGGACAATTACCAAAAAATCAACCTACAAGAGAAAGAGGCTGAAAGGAACATAGATGGTAATATTAAACTTGAATCAGTTTGCAGCTATGACGCCCAAAATAGGGCACCATGGCTTCGTCCACACTGTGATTCTCTTCAACAGGAGCAAAATTCAGAAAGTTTCATTCAACATATCAATTAAAAGTCTGCCCTATTTTCCCAATATAATCTGCGCTTAGGCACTCGTACATATCCATTGAGGATCATTATTGCGATGGTCACATTAGCACCATAGTTGCCTTTGCCTGCATAATTACTGGTAAAAGTTACTATCATCTTTATCACACATTCGTCAAAGAAATACATGAATAGTTTCAAGGAAAATAAAAGATTCTTCACTGATTGTATATCAACCTATGGTGGAAACTCATTTTTAATATCTTCTTTGCCCAGTGGCATTTCTTTCCTATTTGGCTTTATTATCATTAGTTGTGTTTCAAATATGGCATAACAGCAAATTGTTCTCACTATCGTAGTCATCACTTTTATCATATTTTTCAGCGTTGGCAAGCAACTGGGTTCTAGGAAAATTGTTTAAATTTACGTCATCTTCTAAACCAGAGTTTTCGTCAGTATTGTCGTCATTTGCATTATTTATTTATTCGTATACTACATTTTAAATATTGTATTATGATGTAAGTGTTATGTATGATGCCCCAGAAGATCAGAACCTCTATAGTGTGGTGACGAAACCGTGTGCAATAGTGGATTGGTTTGTCTTGGCGAAACATTTGCTTCCAGGTTTAGGAAAACTACTAAAACCTAAACATGCCAACGTCATTAGCATTGATGGAAGGAAAGAAGGTTTTGAAATATTTTCAGGATCCTTTAGCTTTTCTATGAGTTCATCCAATGTCAATGGCTGGAATTTAAATCTGTTCAGAGGACACACAGTCAGACCAGAAATTAAAGATTCCACACTTTAAAGTAACCTAAAATCCTTTGTCCTTTTAAAAGGACAGTAAACTTTAAGCCATTTTGAAATGCCAAAACCCATTTCTCTAACTACATCACTTCCAAATTTATGCAACAAAGTTATAAACAATAATGTCAGTTACTGCTTCAAACTGGATATTCTTTCGAATTTTGTGTGGCGACATATATGCTTGTTACCTTCAGTTAGATAAAACAGAATTCTAGTGTTGGACCCGTTAAAAGGACGGTAGGTCTATCTGAGTTAATATCACATACGCATGAAATTCTGCATTTTAATTAAATTACTCAATTCTGACGTTAATATACAATGCATAGTAAAATCTGGTTTTAAATTTAAATTAAAATAATTTTAGGTTTAAAACTATTGGAGAATATTTTATATTTTAAACTGAGGTAAACACAAACGAGTATAATTGTTTATTGTATTTGTATATCAAACTTATAATAGACATTGAAATTTGTGAATAAATAATTTTCTTCAAAATTTATAATATTTTTTAATTAAAAAGACAATATTTTTTTTTGTACCATTTTTAAACAATCTTCAAAAGGTTTTCATTTATAAAATTCAAAATCAACTATGTTAATCCCGTTTCGAGCTAACTTGATTTTGACTGATAAGAAAATCGGTTTCGTTGGGTAGAAATTTAATCTGAAACGGTGCAACTAAAGTTGTTTCTAATTAATAGCTTTCACAGAAATGGGGTTAAGTTTTTGTGCCAATACGTTTGATAAATAGCTGAGATTAGAAAAACGTTAGTTTAATTTTTGTATGACTACAATAGAATGTTTTCGTTTCTTATTTTTCGGATTAATTTATTAAATCTCATTCATTTTCATACAGGTTCAAAACATTTGTTTTTGACTTTGGAACATAAAATTCATTTTTCCAAAAGTTTAAAGTCCAGTGTCAAAACTAGTTACAATTATTTGTGAAACATTTTTATTCTTGATTTATTTAATTAGATATTAATGGTTACAACGATTTTATTCAAGCAATGTAATAAGTTACAATGTTATTATTAGTGATTAGCGATAATTTTATTTTTTGTGTATAGTATACTTAAGATTAAGAAGCAAAAAGAAAAAAGTTTTACTTTGATTAAATTTTGTAAATACATTAGTACAAAATTGTTATTGTTTCAAAATTTTCTAAAACAAAGTTCACAATCAGCTTAAAACTACTTTAAGTTTAATCTGATGAAAATTTTCTCCGAAAATATTTTAATTTAATATTTGAAGTATTCTTGCTTAAATTCCATTACTTAATACATTTCGTAATACTAAAGCAATCGCAATCAATAATTATTGATAAAATTTACTATACATCTTATATAAGTAAGGTGTATTTCAACTAAAATTTTAACACATTTTTTCACTTCTTCCGATGAATTGAAAGTTAGTAGGTTCGTAATAATGAAGCAGAAAAAATTTGTCTGAAACTTATCATACAGGTGTTATTTATAATGGTCCACCTATTCAAAAGTGTTCTTAACATATTTTCCTATTCATGGAATATTTACAAAAATAGTTAAATTATGCCCAACTTTTGTTTATTATTGAGTTTTATTCTAATTCCTGAATTTATGCAATAAATAAGGTAGTTATTATTTATTTATTTGTATGGTACATTTTAAATATTGTATTGTGATGTAAGTGTTATGTAGGAGATCAGTATAAACCTGTATAGTGTGGTGACGAAACCATGTGCAATAGTGGATAGATTTGTCTTGGCAAAGCATTTGCTTCAATGTTTAGGAAAACCACTAAAACCTAAACATACCAACCCTTACTCACCTTAGTATTCATATGTAATAATGTTAATTGAGTGTGTAAACATTATAGAAGGTAAATAAGAACAGAAAATATAACAGCACAGCCATTGCATGACGACATATAATGGACCTGTACAAGCGCCAGTCACGACAATGACGAAAAAAAATTGTAGGTTAAAGAAATAGCAAAACAAAATAATAGAAAAACAGATAATCAGAACAGGTAATATAAAATATTGTTAAACTTCAGATGGCCTTCGGATTCGTAAGCCATAATATAGCTTCATCCGTTAAATTATGAAACCCTCCTTTAAACTTAGTTAATTCACAATCCTCTACAATATGTGTAACGGTCTCTGGTTAGTCTCCACAGTCACAATTTGGATTACAAATCGCACCCCATTTAAACAACATAGAGTTGCATTTTTAATGGCCTGTTCTTATGCGATTTCCGTTTCATCAAATTTTTCTTTTTTGATCAAAGCTCGGTACTTCTATTGTTGGATTATCAATGAAATGTTTATTGAAGACATCAACTCCAGAACATAATTTTTTCCATTTTTTAACTTCAGAAAAAGTCGTATTTAACTATTCTTGCAACCATATAAGATTTCGAAATTTAATTCTTTTAGGAGAAGGGTTGTCATTGCTATTCCAAATTGATAAGTTTTTGTTAAGTTAGTATTTATCCCATTCTCGTTTGAACGCAGCTTTTTGTCGAATGTTCAATGGAGTAATATTACAAAGAACAGAAAACCAATCGAGAGGAATAGATTTAATGGTTCCACTAATTATACACATAGTGCAATTCCAACTGGCATTTATTTTTTTTGTATGATAACTATTCAACCAGACAGGAGCACAATATTTTGTTGTAGAATAAACTAATTCCAATGCAGCTGTATGATGTAGTAAATAAGGTAATAATAGTACTAAGTAAGGTAGTAAATCATTGAATTGGTGTTACCGGAAACATTGTACCTTAGAGAAATACAAAAGTTGATAGTGTGGCATCTAATAGAATTGTTGCCAAGATGCATTAGAAGGTTTGAAACATTGTCCCATACATCATGTGTTTACAATAATTTATTTTTATTTAAGCAAATACTTGAGGAAGTGCACAATTTATTATAATGTGAGAAGTCGATGCTTGCTTTATGTTGATGGTTACTCACACGATAGAATAAGCTTTCCATTAAATCGATAACTTTATTTTTTTTAAAGCGCACTAAAGTAAGCAGGGATACCAGTTTCGGAGAAAGAATTTACACAAAATAGTAAAAAACCAACTCACTGAATAAACCTTCATCAACAAATAGGAAACCACACTAGCCTTGGAAAAGAATAAATTTATTTTAAATCTGTACAAAACCTTGTACGTCAGTGTATTTATTTAAATAAAATAACTAAAATAAACATATATCTAACAAAAAACTGGTATTCTTCTAAACAATAACTCTGTGATACATATCTAATTTATGCATTAATTTGTTAATAAACTGAAAGAAGAAATATGTACAAAACTCCCTCTATTCCGTAAAGTGAAGATAATGCATTCTCGATGAAAACTGTTTCTTTAGTTTTGAAAGTCTGCAATCAAAGTGATAACTTCTCATTTGGATAGGCATCCAACCTGGGGTAAGGAGGCTTTACTTGTCTAGCTTCAAAGTGTAGCAATATAATTAACTCACTCTTGTTGTTGTTTTTGCTTATTAATGTAAAGTCACTGGGCTTATTTCCCAATAAGCTCATTAATGACAAATTGCCTTTTTGAAGATTTCTCAGTCATTGAAGACTTGTTTTGATAAAATCGCTTATTTTTTCCAAAGCCTTGCTAACTAACCACGGGGTTTTACCCTATGCTGCAGCTTCTTTAATATATATGGTGTTTTATTAGTTTAAAGTTTGTTTGTATTGGACATGGCTGTAAATGTGTGGTGTATTAACATTATCATCATTGTCTCTAATTGTGGGTCCTTTGTATTTTATAGAAGCTTTATCGCCATATCAATATCTTCATCTGTTGTTACCATGTTGTAGGAAATTATGAGACTACCTTTCAAAGAAAAATGTATGAATTTTTTTGTCTTAACAAACAAGGCCACTTTAGGTTTCCGATGAATTAAGAAACATTTTAAGAATCTAGTAAAAGTATTAAAGCTCCTGTGGATCACGTGAACTAGATTCCATGTTTAGGCCTTCTTATGGGAGTTGAGGAACAATAGGGTCGTCAATGATACACCATGTTTTAATTGCCGACGTTTCGATTAAGGCGATGGTCTTTCTCAAGGCAATCTATTTGCATAACGGTAGATACAATTTATGATAATTAAATGAGATTATACAAATTGAGTTCTATTTTAGATGAGTTACAAACACACAGTAAATGTTAAAGTTTACTATAAAATTAGAGCGTACGTTACCTAAAGTTGGTGACATCAAGGACTCCTCAAAGGACCATAAAGGTCCAGATCGTCAAAATTCAAAAAATTTTTGAATTATTAAAAATAAATTTGAAACTGGGTTTACGTTAAATACTTGGGACCAGTGTTAAGATAAACATGTAAAACCAATACAATATTTTGGTTTTTGCATGTTTATCTTATTGACACTGGTCCAAGTAATTTTTAACGTAAACCAGTTGGTTTTAAATTTTATTTTTAATAATTAAACAATTTTTTGAATTTTTTGACGATCTGGACCCCTATGGTTCCCTTGAGGAGTCCTTGATGTCACCAACTCTAGGTAACGTACGTCTAGTTTTTTAGTAAATCTTGTATTTATAATTGTGTTTGTAACTCATCTAAAATAGAATTTGTATAATGCTCATTTAATTATCATAAATTGTAATCTACCGTTATCTTCAAATAGATTGCCTTGAGAAAGATTGGCCATCGCCAATCGAAACGTCGGCTATTAAGAACATGGTGTATCATTGACGACCCTATTGTTCCTCAACTCCTATAAGAAGGCCCAAAATTATTGGGAATCTAGTTCACATTTTAATAATCTGTTCATATCATTAATTATGGTCAGTTGCACCAAACTCAGTTAAATTTAACCGTAGGTTAAAAACAATCGTTACTATGTTTAATCCGTGGATACTATTGTTTTTAACCTACGTTAAATTTAACCGAGTTTGGTGGAACTGGCCCTCAATTATAGTTTTATTGTTCATAATCATTGTAACAAAGATATTTGTTTAACCTTCGTCATACATAGGAAAGGATAGGTTTGTGGTATGTAAATTGATTGGGGTACTTCTATCAGCGAATAAAAATCTGACATTAACTAAAACAAATTTTGTATTTGTTTGGTTACAATAAACTAGGAATTTGTTTTTTTTTAATTGATTCAACTTGCTCTTGTATATAGGTACCTACTGACAGATTACACTTTCAAGTATTTGTAGTTTAAGTTTTTGGAAGTTAATTTTACGTTTATATGCCTTTTTAAAATGAGTTATAATAGAACTAAAAAATTAAATTGTATCATTTATACCCGATATTACTTCAATTAAGCATCGTTAATAAAATTTTTAGTAATAATTTTCCACAAACGGGACAGCCACAAGATGGCCGTACCTATGCGCTCATTCCGTAACAAGTGCGAGAATATTCTTGCACGATGGTTGGGAATGTAACTATTTGCTACGGTTAATTGAAGAAAAGGATCCACCGCTTCTTCAGAACTGTCTTGATTTAATCCGAGGGCGCCATAGTCCTAATGCGTGGATACAAACCTGCTTCCGAACTAAAGAAACAGACGCAACAATCAACCGTAACAAAATTAAAGGAGCAATAAATACAATAAAGAGAGAGAGAGACACAAGTAACCTACAAAACGTTATATTTAATAACACACCATAAAGAAGAAGGAACAGAGCACAATTTAAATATCTCCACTTACAACGTAAGTTAATTCTACGAAGCGTATTCGTTCGTACCATATATATATATATAGTCGTACACAAAAGAAGGAAAAATATAAGATTAATAGCAAGTTAATAATTTATGCGGTACGCCACTGGCGTTATTTAATCTAGACAAGATGGCGACGTAACCACACCCGCACAATACGAAGTGTATTTAGTGTTCGCAGTTGCAATATTTAGCGTTAAAAAGTATCGGAGAGTTAGGTGTTTCCCCAAAAGAGCGCTCTTCCGTGGTCTTACCCTTATACTCTAAAAATCCCAAGCAATGGTGGGTAAATGAAGCAAGTTCGCGCCTTTACGGTACACATTCGTTTACAGATTGGGCAAGTATATGCGCCACAACAAGTTAATTAATTAATTAATTAACAAAAAAAATATAAATACGTGAACAAATACGTTTCGAGTTCCAAAGATTTAACTGCACTTAAGGTGCCAAGACAAGTTGTACTTATTTAGGTGTTACGCTTGAGACGTTTTCGGTAGCAGTGTGACGTCCCGGAGATGGTTTGTTTTCAGCGCAGAAGTATAATTAGAAAAATCTGACCTTATGTTGTAGATAGAGGTTTACGATGTTGACACACACAGGAGAAGATACAGATATGTGGTGTCGGTTCCAGCTGCGGCGACCCCTAATTTCGGTAGGATGTCCCGTACTTCAGCAATCTTAACAGCAAACCCCAAGTATGCGACACACGCAGCGACAAGACAATAAAAGGTAGAAAGAGATCCCACGATGAATTTAATCAGCCAGGTAATTGGTTTTGTTTAGGCCAAAAGAACCTTTAAAGCCGAGTAATTTTAATCCCGGAGTAACTCTAATCCCGGAGTAACTCGCCTTATCTGAAAATTATGCACGGTGTAACGTTGAAGAAGCCATGAAGAATATTTGTCGTACCTGAGTGCAATCGAGCGACCATTAGAAGAAATTAGTACACGCATCCGTCCTAAGATAAACTTCAGAAAATCGAGTAATCAATCCTTTCCCCAGCTAAAAATATACCGCTATACATTGAAAGTTTGCAGGGTCCTATACATACCACTAGAAAATTTGACGGAATTACGATTAAGCACTCAGATGAAGGCAAATTTGAATTTCACGTAACACGACGTGATAGTAGTTGTTACAAGGCGGAAGTGAAGATCAGCCGAAAATGTATTGGCCAATTAGGACAACGCGGAAGTTGAATTCTGGGAATTAAATCCCCAAAATTTTCGTTAAGGAGCGAACACGGAGAAATGTCGCGTTTACACTCGACTCCGTGTATTGTGTGTTGCCTAACTCACAGTGACCGTTACATATTCTGTAATTAAAAATTAATCTAGAATGTTAGTATTTTAGAATAGGAGTAAAAAAAATTTTTCTTGGTTTTTTTTATGTATTTTTTAATGGATATATAGATGCTTGAAGAATATACTCAAATCTATATGATGTTGCAATTAGGAACCAGCTTTGGAGCTAAATTAGTAATTCAAAAAATGTTGTCTGACAATTTCAAAAAATAAGTAATTAATTTTTTTAAAATACACTAATTTTATCGAAAAATGTAAAAAGCACACTTTGAAAAAGTTTACTTAGTAAAATATCCAACAATTTGTATAGGTAATTTTTGATATATACAATATGTCCCCTAAGTTGGAATCATATGAAAAACTTTTTATTATTAATTTTAGGAAAAAAAGTTATTCTTCATAAAAAGTTCTGCATGTTCCTAAAATATAAAATACAGTCATCAAATATCAAATTTTTCAGTCGTATACGAGGTTTGTCAAAAATATGAATTTTACTCATGAGTAAAGTACCTTTAAATTTAACAATATCAGAAAATATTATTAAAAAAGTTGAGCACAATTAAAACTACGTTCAAATATGCAATTACAACCATTTACATTGATAAAATTATTATATTTATTGAACATTTTTGAAAAATAAAAGTTCAACACCCTGTAGAAATAAAATGACTCACAGCATCGTAAAAGTATATTATAACATTTTAGTCAAATTATCATAAATAATAATAAATAATCACAAGAGATAAATGTTCATTCAATTCATTGAACGTAGTATTTATTTCTGATCAACTTTTTTTGATAATATTTTCCGATATTGTTAAATTTAAAGGTACTTTACTATTGAGTAAAATTCATATTTTTTGACAAACCTCGTATACGACTGAAAAAATTTGATATTTGATGACTGTATTTTAGATTTAAGAACATGCAGAACTTTTTATAAAAAATAATTTTTTTTCTAAAATTAATAATAAAAAAGTTTTTCATATGATTCCAACTTAGGGGGACATATTGTATATTAGTTTAGTTTATAAAAAGCAATTAATTAATTAAATAATTTAACTTTTGAGAATAAAGCTGAAATATTAATTCAGTTTAATTAATGCTTTGATTTTTAATAAACACATAGGTACTAATCTTCTTTCAGATAAAACGTCTAAATGCCAATAGAATTATAATAAAAATATGAACCTTTGCAGTTATAAGCGGCTAATAAATTAAGTGAGCTTTAACAAGTTGAATAAAATTTAGTCAAGAATTAATGTTGATGGGTTTAGTTACTTTAAAATTTAAACAAGAAAAGAACGCTTTGAATTTTTACAAAATCAGCAATTTATCACGCTTACAAAATTTTTAATCAATTCATCGCATTTAAAATGCGATAGACTTTAATTTAAATTCAGCATAAATGGGCTCTTATTTTGCTTTATAAACCGGAACTACTTTTCTCCTACCTATATGAAAAATTGAATAGTTTGTTTTCAATTTTATGTTAGAACTATTTCTTCAAACATCTTATGTGAATTTATGGGTTGAATTTGGAACAGTCGAATTTGTAGTTTATCAAGACTGTTACAGTGTGTTATTCTAAAGAGAATTTTATGTTACCTACATTTTTATTACTATAGGGGATGTAGATAGATGTAGAGTGATAACGTAATAGAAGAGGAAATATTAGTAATGTGAAAACGTGTGCAAGAACTTAAGCAAAGTCTATGCTAAAGTTAGATAATCTATTCACAAACTTTGTTAAGTTCCGTAAAACAATAATCCTAACCGCAGACTAAACTGAGCAAACTTAAATCATTCTACAAATTAAATTTTGCATACTTAACAAATACATAAGAAAATTGATAAACTAAAAGCATACTAAATCGAAAAGTTTATTTTTAAAACTGAAAAAGAGGTAAATATTGCACACAAGTAGTATATAAAAAGTGTTAAATTACCTAATTATTTTATAGAAATTAATTCAATACACTACGTTTAGACACAAACAAGAAAAACGTGTAAATAGACGTATGCAATTTCAAAAATGTTTTAACGTGTGGAGACGAATCAGATTACAGGTCTAAAATTGAAGAAAAAAAACAGCTAAAATTTGCAACATTACAATAATTATGCGAGCACTAATTCCTTTTAATTACTTAGGATCGCTCAGTTCTTAGGTTTCATCTAATTAAAATATCAAAAGTAGTTAGTTGAGGGTTAATCCCTTTAAATAAATTTACTTTCTCAGCGTTTGGTAAACTACCAGCCACAATATTAAGGACCTTGCATTATGTAAAAATTAATTTAACCTTTTTGTTATTGCAGAGTGAAAATACCTCAGAGAATTGTTCTCCCAGCAGCAGCCCTAGTCCTCGCCCTAGGATGACAGTCAGCTCGCAGTCGGGCCCCAGATCACCCCGACCATCCGAGGACCTTTTACTACGGCTACTTCTGCTCTCAGACGTCTTCATTTTAAAAGTGGCCGCACCACTACTAAAAATGCTACTAAATCGCAGGTATGATGATATTATAATCCTTTCTATTTATAACACTTAACTTAATAATAAAATATCTGTCTTCGTAAATAGTTAATGAATTTTAAACTTTGATGATAACTTTTGGAGGTTCACATTATTTTTCTTGGACAATATCATCAAAAGATGTTTGTTTTTAGATAAAATACTACTATTAGACACAATAAATTTGTTTGGATTATTCGTTCAATAATTTTTTTAAAATTAAACCAAATATACAGATTTACCTAAATATGAAATGTTTACGGTTTTATACACTGATTTTAATATTCTGGGTAGTCCAAAGAAAACGTAACAGAGGCGTTTGTGGCGAACTGAAATATTTTTCGAATAAATTTAAATACCTGGTCAAAAATATTAATAGGAATGATACGGAGAGTGATACCTCATTTCAAATCCTTTGCTTTTCTGATTCAGCGCAGTAAATTTTTTCCAAAATTTATTCATAATTAAAGAAAAATTGAAGTTTTAACTGCGCAAACACTAAGAGAGGAAAATTAAGGCATATAGAAATAAGCAATGAAAAATAAGCTTCGGTTTTGGTCAATTTTTGATTAAAATAGTTATTTGTGTAACTAGTGCAACAAATATGCTTTTTGCACATGTTGCACCAACATTTTTTCTACGATCGAAAACATTAAAAAAAATAAAATAAAACTACTTTTTTACACTAGTGCAAAAAATTATTTACTGTTTGCACTGAAAAATTGCTTTTTACACTAATGCAAAAAGTGAAACTTTTTTGCAGAGTTAAACAATTGTATTTTTTAACTCCAAGTGAAATATACTATTTTTTCTTCAAGCGTTTATTCTTGGTTTTCATGTATTATTTTCAAATTTTCAAAATTCTTGAGGGTTATAGTGACGTTTTATTCTCGACGAATCAGGTTGGTACTGAACTGTTATATTCCTAACATGACATAACCGAGGTACCAACCTGTAAATAGTTGTGAAACAAAAAACTGTTGCTTTTAATGTAAAAAGCTTTTTTTCTATTTTGCGTTTATAATATGTCTATTCTAACACCGTAGTGACGTCAAAACAGTGTTAGAATAACCGATAAGCGTGCGTGAATAAAATAGTAAAATATAATGTATTCGAGTTGGTAACATTAAAATGTGAAGTGGCAATTGGTTATATTCTAATAAGGTTATATTTTATACTGGGATTTGGACATGTCAGGTAGCAAATTTTCTAAAGCATTTTGGGCAATTTTTCTCATTTTAGGTGGTATCAGCACGTATAATATACGATATAAAGAAAAGTGACGCTTTTAATCTGAATTTGTTTCATAGCCGCCTAAAGTGACGACAGAAAAATTGCACCAACCAAAATTCCCTAGATGTGAATTTTTTATTTTTTTATTGATAATACGGTATAAAATAAAATTTAGAAAATGTCTGCCTTCCGTTTCCATACAATAATACAGATTTTGTTCAAACTTTTGCCGTACAATTGTGTAACCTTTCTCCGGTAATGAGCCCACATTTATTTACAATTTGTTCAAGTAATTTGTGTAAAGAAACCAGTGAAAAAAATATAATGGGGTCAAATTTAGTAACCGTGTTGATCCTTTTGTACCACTTTAACGATGTAGAAATCTTTGGTCAAGGTATTGCCGAACATAATGAGGAGCAGAACCGAATTGTTGAAAAACCAACTGGTTTTCCGAAGTATCATTGATTATTTTACAAATAACAAACAGTAAAATCTCCAAAAGTGACCCGACAATTTAACTTTTGCGGAGTTAAAGTGTGTACTTGTTGAAATAACTTTTTTATTTTTATCGAACCAATACCAACGGTTATGTCAATTAACACTTTCATTAAAATAAAGAGCACTCATCCGAAAAGCAGGTGTTCAAAAGATAATTTGGATTTGAATTTACTTTTGTTATTTTGTTCTTGCACTAGTTTTATCTTATAAAGGTAGAATTTGTGCTCATTTAGAACTCGTAGTACGCTGGTTTGCGACAAGCAGATTCGGCAGTCGTTTATCTTGTACTTTGCTTGGGATTAATAGCAACTTGACTCAAAGGTGCCACTTCTATTGCCTCGTTTCTACCTGGAAGTTCAACTTTGCTTTTCTTGTTTGCTACCAATCCAGTTTGGCTACTAATTTCAAAACACAGTAGGTGTTGATCTCTGTATGACGTTGATTAAATAAATTGGCGGGTATCGTTGCACACCTATTGTTTAAAAAAAAGTACAAAAAACGCTCTGAGCAATTGAGTAAATCATTTTTAAGGGTAAATACTGATAGCCGCAAATCTCTCCTTAATTAGAAATGTTAACACCCCTCAGTAAAAATAACATTTTTAATCAAAAATGGACAAGCAAACGTTTTTTTTATTGCTTATGTTTACATACCCTAATTTTCCTCTTTTAGTGATTGCGCACTTAATTTTTTTTGATTATGGATAATAATTCAAAAAATTACTGTGCTGAAATTAACAAATAACAGCTTTCAAATGAAGTGTCATTTGCCTTATCATCCCTATTAAGATTTTAGTGGTTGCTTTTACAGTGCAAAGGGGTCCATCTTCAAAATAAAATTGACAGGTTTTTGAATTATTCCGAAAAATTCTCTGTTGCGTTTTTGTTGGATTAAAGATTAAAGTTAAACATGCCATGAATAATTTCAAAAGATTGTCTTTTTGAAAAATTGTGCAAACTTATCAGTTTTAGCATAGCGCTCTCTAGGGGCGTTCATAAAAGTATTTAAATTAGATTAACACAATTAAAAGTAAGGAATAAAATTATGTAATAAATAAGACTGACGGTCAGTATTTCAGTAATGGGCTAAGTGAAATTTTTAGTTAAAATTGAAGTTTGGTGGGCCTTTTGAGAAACCTAAGTTTTACAACTTAAATTTTTAATTTACGGTTATGATAATAGTTGTTGTTCCAACAGAAAATTAACCTTAACCCGAGACTGAAATGGTGGCCGTTTTAGTCTGGGTGCCCACCAACACAAAATATTATTTATAAATAACCAGCTGTAAGGTTTTGAGTGGCTTAATTACGTGTAGTTCGACAAGATGTTGCTATCGTTGCTTTATGTTGGTGGGCACCCAGACTATTTACTAAAACCTTTTATTCAAAGTAATTAATATTTTTGGAACTACTGTACTTTTTTGGTTTTACTTTACAATTACGCTCCTTACTAGCCAAACTTGGAAATAAATTCCAGCAATTTTCTTCGGTTGCTTTTGTAAAGAAGAAAATTCTCCAAATCATTACGATTATTAGCTTTAGGTACAGATAGTATTAACACAGTCCCATTTTTAATTTTAGTAGAAACTGTTCTTCAGTTTTGGTTTAGGATCTAATATTAATTTTTTTATTATTAAAATTGATAAAATCTATAGAGAAATAAAAAAATATGAGATGTAGAGCAAAAGCTTTTTAGACGGAAAAAGATTTTAAGCATTGCACATAAAGGACCTGAAAGAAGGAATAAGGGGACATCAAAGTGAGGGGATAGGAAAGATGAATGTGTGAGGGCTGATATACGGAGGGGATGTGAGTGATGCAAGTAATAATTAAAAAACGAGAGGACGGGCGTTCGGGTATTTAAGAGAGAGAATCTTAAAGGGGAATGAGTGTAACGGTTTCAGTTTACAAATAAACGATAGGAACACTCGGGGTGCATATACCATTTACAGACGGCAATTTATAGGGTCGAACATTCAACAACACGGACGCTTAAAAGTAACTTATCTAACGGGGTAAGTACCTCCCGCAAACCCAAAAGGCCTTTTGATTTTGCGACAACCGTTTAAATTGCAGCGCACAAGCTCGTATTGAGCCGATTAAAATCTCTCGGTCGTTGAGTATACTACCGAATAGGGTTTTACTTAAAACTAAAGGTTAAAACCGTTTTATGTCGTATGTACACTCATGAAATTTAAAACTTGAACACCACAATTTCTGTAAACAAAAGTTTGCACATTGTGAAGCAGGCTTAAGGGTATCATTTACAATTCTAACAGCAGGTAGTCTCAGCAGGGGTTATGTTATAGAAGGACTGTAGAATGAATCATTACACTAAGCACGTTTTAGAAAATAGGTAATTTACGTTGCTTACTTAATTTTTTCTTTAAAGAATATATTTGAAGGTATCGCTAATTAAACACCATAGCTCGATTAATTATCGAATCAAAATTTTGTTTAGGAAATGTTTACAAAATAAAATTAGAAATAATTTTGATTTAAAAACGTCTACAAGCAATAACTTTTAAATTAAATCAAAAACTAAACATGGTTATTTGGGTTGACTGATTATTACTTATTTTTAAATAAATCTAACCTACTAATTATTGTAAGTTATTAAAAAAAATCATTAAACTCTCTATTCATAATATTTAGTCCTTACAAAATGTATATTTTATGACGTTTCATTTTTTCTGTAGTTAATATAAAAAGTGAAAATAAAAACTAAGGCAATTCTTATTGTCAACGTATATATTTAGTTTTTGACAAGAATTTATTACATAATTATAATTAAGATACCAAGTTATAGTTTAAAATTAAATATAAGAAATCAATAATGGGTGTGACCTCCATTATTATTGATACATTCTTGGAGGCGTCTGCTCATTGACGCTATCAAGGTATCAATATAATTAATATTAATCGTTTCCCATGCGGTATCAATGGCTGCAATTAGTGCATTACGGTTTACTGGTATAAAATTTGGCCCTTGTTGTCTTCGGATAACAGCAAGTATTCGAGCCCAAACATTTTCGATAATGTTAAAATCTGGGCTTTTGCTGGCCAGGGTAACAGCTCCAAGTTATTTTCTCGTATCCAATTGCGCACAACCCGCGAAGTATGAATAGGGGCGTTGTCCTTTAACAACAAAAATACATTATGAAAATGTTAATTCAACAGATCCCAAACTATTTTTGGAGAAAGTATAGTGAAATAAGAATACTTACTTGTTGGAAAATATAATCTTCGTCTGGATAAAACACTTCGACTGAAGGTTTCATAATAGTTTCCAAAATATCTAAATACGCAGCAGAATTAAGACGTCTATCGATAGCCCAACAAACTCCTGGACCCCGCGCGCTAACCCAACCCCACACATTCACAGAAAAATAACCACTTCGTTTTTTAGGACATATGTGATTATTTTCGTAACTTGTTCCTTCCATTCTTAAAACTTTTAGTGGTCCATCGATGCGGCCACAACGACGTCTCATATTTTCGTCACTGAGAACTTCTTTCGCAGCAGCATTATACTTCTTTATTCCCATCTCCTTTAATCTTTTTGTGCAGTTATACGGCATCCGGGAAATGTGTATCTGCTATAGCCCTGGAGTATGTAGCAAATGGTTGTTCTGTTACGTAATGAAACAACTCGAGATCTTGAGCACGTGTAGATACTTTAGGTCTACCACTTCCGATGGCTCTTTCCAAAGTGTGTTCAAGATTCCATTTTACTCGGTAATGCCCTACGGTGCTTTTTGGTATATCTAACATACGTGAAATTTCACGCACGCTACGGCCCGCCGCTAATTCCGAAACAATCCGCGCTTTCAAATCAGCACCGAGATGAGGTGGCATTTTCACAACACTTGAAATTTTAAACTAAAATGGAATTTACATTTCTTACTTTATTTATTGGTTCACACTACCCCTTCTCAAACAGTAGGTAATTGTTTATTTATTACATACTTCTAATGACCAATGTAACAACCCTTAGAGCAATATGACTCAAAGGAAGTAAATTAAAGGATATTCTATTGTTATTGAAACTTATTCATAAAGTAAAAGCCATTTCCTTATAATGCTAATGGACAGGATTTTCTTTTAAGTATTAAGATTACAATAGAGGACTTATAAACTTTCGAAAATATCTAATTATAAATATTTACACTGCAATTGCGCTTTTTCCTTAATAATTTCTTAGCAATAACATACACGTTCTTGGTTTTTAAGTTGTCATAAATTTGATATGATATAAATTTGTGTTTCTAATATTACATCACAAACTAATCTTTATTCGCCAAAAAATTGTTGCTTAAGTTGTAAAGCTTCGTACACACCTGAACAACAAACCGAGCAACAAACATAACAACGAACCGAAAGTCAAACAGAACGACAAACGATCTTTTATGATTTCCACAATCCGAACAACAAACGGAACGTTTGTGCTGTTCCATAATTATTTTCAGTAGTTTTCAGTTCATATATTTATTATTGAGAAGAGAAAATTGCGGAAAACAAGAAGATAGTGCCAACCAAATTTTTACGCACAAAGAAGAGTAAAAATTATAATTTACTTCGCTTTTTTTTGGTTTTTTGAAATTTCCCGCCCAAATGATGCTAATAGGGACATCATTTTTTCTTGCATTCTTAAACACTGATTAATTTAAAACATTTTTCTTCTGTCAACTCCATAATATTACCTAAAACACAACAAACCCACAAAAGGGAGGACAAAAATAAATAATTTAATTCTCCCGCATAAGTTTGTTCGCCGTTTTGTTTAGATTCGTCCAAACCTGCAAACGCATTCGCGCGCATTTTCTTTGATGTCGGAGAAAAAACCGACAAGTTGCGGGAACGCCGCAAACCGTTCGTGGAACAATCAGGACTTGCGAATCTGTTCTAAAATTCGTACGTAGCACCGTCCAAATTAATGTTCCGATTGCCGTTCGGTTCGTTGTTCTGTTTGTTCCTCGGTTTGTTGTTCAGGTGTGTACGAAGCTTTACAATAAGCATATTAATATGAACTATATCTTATGAAAGGAGAGTTATGTAACTATAATTAACGACTTAACGTTACGTTAGTAGATTCCATTTACTATTTACACATATTTTCTTGGAACATTCGATAATTAACTATCGGGATATGATGACCCTATACTTCGCAGGTTGTGCGCAACTGGATACAAGCAAATAACTTGGAGCTGTTACCCTGGCCAGCAAAAGCCCAGATTTTAACATTATCGAAAATGTTTGGGCTCGAATACTTGCTGTTATCCGAAGACAACAAGGGCCAAATTTTATACCAGTAAACCGTAATGCACTAATTGCAGCCATTGATACCGCATGGGAAACGATTAATATTAATTATATTGATACCTTGATAGCGTCAATGAGCAGACGCCTCCAAGAATGTATCAATAATAATGGAGGTCACACCCATTATTGATTTCTTATATTTATTTATATAGTAATACCTTTATTTAAAAAAAACGTTTTCATTTAATTTTAAACTATAACTTGGTATCTTAATTATAATTATGTAATAAATTCTTGTCAAAAACTAAATATATACGTTGACAATAAGAATTGCCTTAGTTTTTATTTTCACTTTTATATTAACTACAGAAAAAAATGAAACGTCATAAAATATACATTTTGTAAGGACTAAATATTATGAATAGAGAGTTTAATGATTTTTTTTAATAACTTACAATAATTAGTAGGTTAGATTTATTTAAAAATAAGTAATAATCAGTCAACCCAAATAACCATGTTTAGTTTTTGATTTAATTTAAAAGTTATTGCTTGTAGACGTTTTTTAAATCAAAATTATTTCTAATTTTATTTTGTAAACATTTCCTAAACAAAATTTTGATTCGATAATTAATCGAGCTATGGTGTTTAATTAGCGATACCTTCAAATATATTCTTTAAAGAAAAAATTAAGTAAGCAACGTAAATTACCTATTTTCTAAAACGTGCTTAGTGTAATGATTCATTCTACAGTCCTTCTATAAGATAACCCCTGCTGAGACTACCTGCTGTTAGAATTGTAAATGATACCCTTAAGCCCGCTTCACAATGTGCAAACTTTTGTTTACAGAAATTGTGGTGTCCAAGTTTTAAATTTCATGAGTGTACATGAGCTTTACCCTCACTAGCAATAAATACAATAATTTAAACTCTAAAACTTAGCTATATTATGTGAACAAAGTCCCGAGAGTAGAATTTTTAGTTGGCGACGAGACCGACAGTTCATCAATTATGCACACAGGGTTGTTCTTGGGAGAAGATGTTCGACGAGAACTGGAAGGCGTTAGGCTTCCTTGTTTAAGCGACAAAGCATAGCCACTCCTTAGCTGGTAGGCGTGGTACCTATCGATTGCCTGCAGCTGTCTGATGCCGCTACTTGTGGCGCGACCACACGAACACCCAGGAAGTTATCCATATACGGAACCAAATGCAGCGATTAGGTAACGTAACGTAACTTAACGTGACGTCTAAAACGATTTCGCGAGGCATTTAAAATTTGTACAAAGAGAAAGAAAAAAGAACAAGTACTTACGGTGGTTTAGACAAATATATCTTAACCAATTGTTATTCGAAATCTTTTAACGTATTTCCACTATTTGTGTAGTTTTAATTGACGATATGCTAAACACTACCAGTTATGAGCAAACAGGAACGTAGAGACAAGATGTCCGCTTACGTTCTGGAGAATAAAATTTGATATTTATTTTCAACCAAACCCAAATTCGTAGAATACGCGCCAACTATGATTTTCGTCGTAACGCATCAATCGCGACGTACGTTTCCTAGACCTATATTCCGTGTGACATATTGCTTACGACACACGTTTTACTCGGTTTATAAAACAAAACCGCAAGATGAGGAAAAGACAAAAATTATAGTGTTTTAAAATAGGATAGGGAAAAGAAACATAAATAAGTGGTTGTGGAAAGGAAGAAATGGAGAGTGTAAATCAATGGAAATACATTAAACCTAAAATAAAATGTGGCAATAAAAATTTTGAGAGGAGGCGCCAAAGCAGTACAAGATAACCTAAATTAGTTTTTACTTTTTTATTTTAAAATTGAAATCTGAATATATAATTTTAGTCAAAAATGTGTTTGACTGGTATGAGCTTACTTTGAAGTTTGCAGTCTTTCTCGGTTTAATGTATTTAATTTAATATTAGAAATCAACACTCTTTCTCTTTCTATTTGTAGTTTGTTTTTGTACTTGAACTTTAAAGCCGCAATCTTATACCGCAATCAAGAATCAAGAGGGAAGGTTTGCGAAATCAATAAGTTGGTATACGGCAATTGTATACGGTGCGGTGATAGGAGGGCAGAAAGAGTGGGGGGTTTTAGGAAAAGTGCAAAAAAAGTACTGTAGGAGGACATTGAGCTCATATCATGAGATATATACGGTGAAGGAAAAAATGAAATTAGAAAAAATGGCTGCGGATGAAAAAAAAAGACAATTCAGTACGAGGAGGAAATAGACAAAAGAGCAGCAATTATATCACAAAAATGTTAGAGTGAGGTAAATAACAAAAAAAAATAAAACATGGACAAGATGAAAGATGATTGGCTTTGAAAAGGTTTTTTTGCTTTCTGAGAAGGTTGAGACAAATATAGAAGAAGTAATAACAGGATACACAGATATCCAGATATAGAGTGTTAGGTTAGAAAATATAAAGTTCTCAAATTATTCGGTTCTTATTTTCAAAAAATACGGAACAATAATAAACTTAACTATCGGAAAAAATTGTTTAAATAAAATCTGTATAATTATAAAGTAAAAACAACTTTTATTTGAAAATAATACTCTAAACAAACGTTTTGCGCAGAATTGTACATCATCTCCATGCTAACAACCTCTTATAAACGTAAAAAAAGCGTGCAGCAGCATAAAACATTTAGTTCAAAAAAATTAAACAAACGTCTAAGAGCGTACAGAAAGTGACCGCAAAACCAATACGAGAAGTATATTTACTGTTCATATTCCTGTTTTTTTAAAACCATTGTAGACTTGCCCCTTTAACGTTTTAAAATTGGCATCCACTTAAGAAATTTTGCTCAAAGAAAAATAAAAAGAAAATTGCATTGGCAAAAAAAGTTATACATAAAAATCTATTAAACAACCTTTCTCTTATAGACGATGTGGTAAATAAAAGCCACGTAACACTTTAACAAAAATTTTATAGTAATATCTTTTATTTCAGTAAAAAGTGGTCAAGGTTAATTGCCGTTTTGTATATTCAGATTATACCCAAAATCTAATCAAACTTACGGTATTATAAAAAAATCTATGCACCAAGTCTTATTAAAATATGACCAGTGGTTTTTTGATATCGTGTTTACATACGGAAGGTCGGCCGGCTGGCAGGTTTTTAGAGAGCAATTTATTATTTCATAGTAAGATTCTAACTTTAATATGTCGGAAAAAGTGAAAAAATGGGCGTTAAACTCCCTGTATCTTATTTATAAGATGTGAAGTAAACACCTGACCACTTAAAATACAACCGTTGTAATTGTCAACGCATTCGTAACTACAGCAAATTGTCACATACAAAAAAGACGTTCCGGATTGTTAATGTAATCTCAGCGGTAATATCAAATTTAATCAGAATAGTCTAAGAAATTATGTATATTTAGAAGGACTCTCTACAATTATTACACTGTAGTTGTGTATCTAATCTACCAAGGGTATAATAAACTTTATAAACATCCAAATTATGCAAACGGTTCATTTTTATTTAAAATATGTGATTTAAATATTAAAATTTATTAATCCAATATATAACAAATTATAAACCTTTGTAATTCATAAATATAATAGAAATTTTATAATTTACCGTTGCCCAATATTTTGAGATCAGAAATGACTATTGCCAGATAAAGCAACTTCATTTCGAAATTGTTCTGATTGTTATGGAGAGTCACAATTGTAATCATAATTATTTCATTTTAGAAATAGAAAATATACAGTTTCTGGTTCTAACTAATATAATACCATATCAAAATACAAATCAAAAGCTTTAGCCATTTTGGGCTGAACTGAGAGCTTTATCATATATGTATAATTTGTGATTCTTTAGTAAATGCAAGTAAAAACATGCACATTTTAAAGTTTTTATATCTACGACACTAACAAAATTACGGAATGAAACCATTTACGGTTTTCTACTTGTATATTTATCACATGCAGATTTTAAAAGTACCATACAACATGAACTACCACAAAACATATGGTTTATAAATAATTAAAAGTTATCAAAATTGTGACATTTTTATTCCATTTTCTATTTTTCCAATATTTAAAAAAATATTAGGTTTATGAAAACACATTTGAAAGAGAATTTACTAGTGATATAAAAAATTGTAGTTTCCATTTGTTTCCAATTGTGATGCCAAAGTTTGAACCAACATTTTTGGACACCCCTGTACAATATTTTCGGGCATCAAGTATGGTTCTTATTAGGACCGTACTCAGACTTTATCTCTAAAATAACTTCTACGGTACAAGAATTTTTTGATACCGTACATCTATTAAAAAATTTTGAAACAATGTCAATAATTTGAAAACCGCTGAAGACTAGGGATATGAATTACTGTTTAAATGTACTCAAATTTTGAAGAGTTATTCGACGATCAAAAATATACAGAGTGTTTTTTTAAAACCAACTTTGGTTGACTACGTTTTCTGAATTACCCTGTAAATATGAGAATATTTTTAAAATGTGCAACTATCAGTCTATTAGGAAAACCTTCTCACACTTATACGCACAATAATCGAATAATTACACAGTAAATGGTCACACTGCGTCAATCGTCGACTGACTGAAAAAAGCCATAATGGCACTCTTGACTATAAGAGTGCAGGTCCCGTTTTCAAAATTCTAGATGATGAAAATTCAAACTACATTAAGAAAATTACAATCGAGAGAATGAAATAGCAAAAATTTATTTTATTTCAAGGTGAAGTCATGAACTGACAGAACTTGCAACAATGCAAGATAAGGAAATTGAAAGAATATCACTCACAATATCAAACAAAAAGCAATTTTCCCGTATGAATGAAATTCTACGTAAATTTAAATATGCATAATTAAGACTTAACGATTATTTTAAAAGAAAAATACCAACAAAAGTTATCCGTCTTAGAGAATGAAAAAAAAAGTTTTCTTCAATTTGTCAAATGTTTCCCAAATTTTTACTCCACGCCTTAGACATACATCTTTCAGGAACCCTGTTTATGCCAATGAAATATTAATATTCAGCAGAATCCGGATTTACTTCTTTTCGTCGTTGGTTCCTCATAGACTTACGACGGTGTTCAACTGATATAATGCTTGCGGTTGTAAAAAATGATGGAATTTGAATATTAAATCAAATGGCCAAGGAATTGTGAAATTTTGGTTGAAAATAACGGTGTTATTTCTCTGGCCAAACAAATCTTATTTTGTGCTTTTACCTTTCCCTCTCTCGTTCGCAAGAACCTGACAACTACTTGACAATTGAATTATTAGATGAAATTTATCTAGTTTGAAATTTTAATAAGTCAGGGTTGAAAGGAGCCGTGGACATTTGCGTAATATTTTGTGGCGACATACTGGCTAAAGGCGGAACATCTTGGTAGTCAAACGGAGCACGCTACTTAGTAACTTTCTTCTAGCTTGCTATTCATCGTTTGTTTTTACCATACAAATAAATAAATAAATAAAAATGGTTACGGATATCTCACAGGTAACTTAGATTCCAGTAAATCGCAAATTATTAAACTAGCAAATTTTAAGATATCTCGAAACCTATCAGAGTTAGGGTTGTTAACCCTAATACCGACTGAGAAGTAATTAATTTTAGTTTTCAACAGGCTACACAGATACAGGGTGTTCCATTTAAGTTAAGCAAGCTATTTAAGTTTTAACTCGTTAGTGTTACGCTCTAGTATTAAAAAACATCCTGTACATCATAACATAATAGTAAATATAAAAAAAAATACTGAAATCTCTTAGCAAGGTGGTGTAACACAAAGTTGCTTGTTTTTATTTATTTTGAAGTTATTGTATTTTTTGGAAGGTCTGCAAATCATGTAAAATCAATTTATCTCAGAAACGGAAGTAAGTAGGTATAGGAACATGTTAACAAACATACATTACATTACGCACAATTCAAAAAAGAAAAAAATACAGATCCATATAAAATAACCCAACTTTGATATGGTACGTATTTCTAGAGCATCATGTACAATCAAAATATTTTGAAAATGTGGACTGAAATTCTTACATTATTTGTCGTTTTAATGCTACAGAATAAATCGTTGGTAGTGCCCCACGTTTGAATCCTGGACCATTACTGAAGCGACAAATAAAAAATTGGAAGTTTTGAGATGTGGTTGTATCGACCAACGCATACTAAAAATTCCATGGACAGATTACATTACAAACAAAAACGTGCGAACTGTAAAGATAAGGAAGTTAGAACACCTGAGACGTATCATGAGAAATAGTCAAACTATTACAACTGACTCTCCAGGGCAAAGTTCCTGGTAAACGAGGTCCAGGGAAAAAAAATATCTTGGCTTCAAACTTGAGGAAGTGGTACAATATAACGACAACTGGTTTATTTCGCGCATCAGTTAATGAAGTGTCCTGATTGCTATAATGATCGCTAATATCAGATAACGGATCGGCACGCGAAGAAGAAGACCTCATTTTTGAGCGACAAAATAATAATTGCAGCAATGACTCTACTTACACAATAAACATCAAACGTCAATTAATTTTTTAAAGTGGGTGTTTTTTGGGAAGTAGTCTTAATGAATATCATTCGAGTTTAGATTTTGCCAGGAAAAATTTACCGCCTGGAGAATTGATCCAAAATCACTCGACTGTGTCATTCGCAAAATTGCTAGGCGAACTCTCGTAACAGTCGGTAAATTATTCCGGCAAAATCTAAACTCTTATAATATTAAGGGCTAGTTTTTCAATCTCTGGTTAAGGTTAACTTTCTGTTAATCTCCAAGGAGACAATTGTGACAATAGTTATTACCATAAACAGTAAACCCACAATTTAAGTTCAATAATTGTAAAACTGGCCGTATAAGTGATAATATTAACATAAAAAAAAATCATGTCACCTACATATATTTTTTAAACTACAGGGTGTTTCTAAGTAATCTAAAATATTATATGGGGCGCTTCGTCACTCAATTTTAAGACGAAAAGTTCATATAAACATGTGTGATAAGTCTTGTCGTTAATGAGATACAGGGTGTTTTATTATTTTATTATGTAGCTTAGTAAACGTATCTGAACATGGTAAACGATTATTAGGATAACGCTGGGCATACATACGTCTAGCCTCTAAGGCATTACCATTCGCTAATCTATACAAAAAGTGCATATTAGCCATTTCGGCATTAGTAAACACAGGCATCGTTGTTAACTTAACACAAAAGATCGTATTATTAACAATTTATTGTTCGTTGTTTGCGTTAGTTTTTAGGTTTGACACAGTTGTCAACGTTATTCCAAAGGCCACTTAGAATAAGCATGTTTTTGAAAACCAGTAGCGTCACCAGAAAAATTAATTTCAAATACAATCAGAGCTGATTTATTATAAACAATTTAACACCCTGTATCTCATTAACGACAAGACTTATCACACATGTTTATATGAACTTTTCGTCTTAAAATTGAGTAACAGAAACGCCCCATATAATATTTTAGATTACTTAGGAAACACCCTGTATAGGATAATAATAGTAATAATAATAAAATCGAAAAATTAAAAATAAATAAATTGCGCAATGTTAATGTTGCTAATTAATTCAATTTTATGAAACAAAATACAATAAAACATACATTGACAACTGTACTAATAAACCGGGTAACTAGTAAAATGCTTTTAAAAAATTGTTATTCTGGCAAATCTCTAAGGATTAAATTTGCGTTTAAAAAGCACAGTTTGCTTAACATCTGCATATTTTAATCAGATTAATTTCTAAGTCTTCGTTGGTACGCTAGCGAGTTAGTTCAATTTGGAATTGCAAGCAGATTTCAGGAAGTTCCACTAATCACAACAACAGCCATGGTGTTTTATTAATCATAAGATCAATACCGTTGACTATTGTGACGATTGCCTATTAACTAAATTAAATAAAACCGTGTTCTAAACTGAGCATCGGTCAATGAAAATCTACTAACTCATTCATTCAAAATTCTTGAAGGGTAGTTCGTGAATGCGCATTCATTAGCAGATCAGACGTTTTGGCATAACTAAATGTTTAGTTGGCATTAATGAATGATTCCATTTCGCTTACCATTCACTAAATTAAATAAATTACCGCAATTTGTTTCATAATTAAATGAATACCTTACACTAGATTTTTATTGTTTCTAATTCTTATGTATCATTGTTTAGTAAAGACGCCATAAAAGAAATACCTATAATACAGAGCATCTTAATGAAAGATGTACCCTTTTTATCAAATCCCTCCAGTAAGATTAATTATGTTACCTTTACATCACATCTACGTGTGAGGAAAATTAATTAATGTTTGTGAATAGAACTAAAGTTGTTTGTCTAGGTTTTTGCACAGTTGTTAGAAAATAAGTAAATAAAGAGCAACAAATACGTCAGTCTGGTGAAGTTTGCAATTTATTACCTAATTTTTTATACACTATTGTTAGTTTCTTAAAAAACAAATACGTATTAAAACAATTCAATTTTATTACAGGGTCCAGTTCCGAAAGTAATAGTGATGGGATCAAGCACGACATCAGAAACAACACTTAACACAAGCACGGACAGTTCCAATACAATCGTAACAACAATGACCGTTACCGATGGAGATAACACCGAAGACAGCTTGGATATTACTGAACCAGTTGATATTTTGAATACCGAGAATAGCATAGAAGCTAATCTGACTTCACATAGCATATTGCAACCAACATCGATGACTCCTAACACGCCCATCACTGCAAAACAAGAAACCAAATTTTCATTTGACGTCGAATCTCCTCCAAAAACAGCTTATTGCAAAACAGAAAAGTTTGTTTTTGACGTACAAAGCGTGGAAAAAGCAAGGCACGAATACAAAAATGTTGACGTTTTGATGCAAGAACAGGTGGAAGCGTTAAGACAAGATGCTCGTCGTCGTAACAGTTACAGAGCAGCTCAAAACAACTTAGACTCCATTGATGTTGCTTACGACAACGTATTGGTGCATAGAAGGCATAGCGAATTTGATTATAACAGATCCACCCACGACAATGGTTTTGCAAATAAAGAGCGTAGAAGTCACAGGCGAAAAATGGAATCGTCTCATGATGAACACAATACTGAAAAATCTTCAAAGGAAGTAAATAACAAGTGCGGAAGAAGTTCTCCAAAACTTTCAAGATTGGATCAAACGGTCGATACGTCAACAGAATCTCAAGACGAGGTGATCATGACCAAACCGAGGCAAAAGCACAAACGCGCAACCAAACGCCACAATTCCCCCAACAAACAAAAAACTGATAAATTCTCTTATGACGAAAAGCATATTGCTAAGTATCGGGAAAAAAATCGATTAACTCCGCCCGATTTGCGAGTCGATTTTTTTAACGAACAATCGGACAAACATCACACGGGAACTTTAATCACTGTGCAAACTGAGAAACGCGGAAGTGTTTGTTTAAATAAGTGTTTGCGAGACCTTGGAACCCAAATAGAACCAAATTTAACTTCTCCAATAAATGTTACTACAAATCCGATGGAACACTCGCTTCGCATTGGTGTTCGTAAAACACCTCAAGCCACAATCGTAGTACAACAACCATCTCTAAGTTTAGATCAATCAAGTATATCTACGGTATTGTTAAAAAATGGAAGTGAATTTGTTTCTAATGTTGAAAGTGCGGGTAATAAATTGTGCATAAAGAAGCAAAGAGAAGAACATATGAAACAATTGTTAGACGTTAGTAACAATTTGACTTTGGAAGAAATTCACGACTTTGAAATGCGGTGAGTACTTTTTTTTATTCTAAACTGATTAAAGGACTTTGTTGCGTTGCTGTTTAGCAAGAATTTAGTTTTTTGAGAGCCTTTTAATTTTTTATGAAACTTTATTTTAATAACTTTTTGCGAGATCTACGACTATTGCCATTAGATTTGATACAGTTTCTTAGGTCTTCTAAACTGTAAATGAAATTTTTAAATATTTATTTATTTATTTAAATTTATTGTTGTTAGTAATGTTAATATAACATTTTACAAACGTCAAAGTGGTTTAACAGAATAAAATAACATCAAATTTGCATGAGTAACGAGTACAATAAAAGCAGAATTTGTCAACAGAGAATTAAATGTTTAATTCAGATGTAAGAAATTCTTGGCAATTGTAGAAAGCCTTGTTCAACAAAAAGGATTTAACTTGTTTTAAATTGCTTAAACCCTAACGATCTAGTTTCAAGAGTTAGCTTATTATACAATTTTGTAGCTAACAAATCTGAGCATTTTTGAGAGCACGTTAGTCTATAATAGTTTGAACGTATATCTTTTTTCTGCCTACTATTATAAGGGTGAATTTGTAAGTTTCTATATGATTATAGATTGTAATCAACGCGTTCATTATGTAGATGCAGGGTAGTGTAAGGATGCAAAGATTCCTAAAAGCATTTCGACAATCCATCCTGTAGTTCAAATTTGCTAGGATACGAATTGCTCTTCTCTGTAATGCAAATATTCTATTAAAATTAGAACATTGTCCCCACAGCACAATTTGGTATGATAAATGTGAGTCACATAGTGAGTAGTATGCAGATCTTAGTACCTTTGTCGATAAAGTTGAGGATAGGTTTCGTAGAGCAAAAATATTAGAGGCCAATCTGATAGCTAACGTATTAGTGTGAGCGTCACATGATAATTTGTGATCAAAATGTAATCCAAGAAAAAAAACAGGCTCAACATCTGTTGTATCATCACATACTCTAAGAGTGTTTAGAAGTTACTTGGTTTTGGTAGTGTTAATAGTAAGCTTGTTAGCTTGGCACCATTCCAGAGCGAGTGACTGCGCCTCGTTACCCATATTACATACTGATTGTAGATTTTTACTGTTACATAGCAGAGTTGTGTCGTCAGCATATAATATGCTACATACATAGGATTTCATATAATTAGGGAGATCATTAACATATATTGGAAACAGTAGGGGACCAAAGATGGATCCTTGAGGAACACCTGTGTGTAATGTTATTTCTTTTGATACAGACCCATTAAATCGCACACATTGTCGTCTATTATTCAAATAAGATGCCACAAATTTTGTACTTACATAATCAAAATTATATCTACTAAGTTTATTGACAAGAATGCTATGAGATACGCAGTCAAATGCCCTAGAGAGATCTAAGAATGTAGCTAGAGAATATTTGCGCTCTTCAAAGCACTTGATTGTGTAGTTTGTAAATTTTCGTAAAGCATGAGCCGTACTTTTGCTTTTTCGAAAATCAAATTGATTTTTATGGAAAAGATTGTTAATTTCAAAGTATTGTGAGATTTGTTTATATACTACTTTCTCAAAAATCTTTGAAAATACTGGTAATAGCGAAATTGGCCTGTAATTTTTCATATCGTTAGTATCACCTTTTTTAGGGACAGGTATCACCACAGCTAACTTTAGGCTTTCAGGATAAGTTTCATCTTTTAAGCATTGATTGATCAATTTAGTCAATGGTACTATAATTAAGTTAATGTTTCTTTTATTAATAAGGTGTTAAATCCATACACATCCTTACATCTACTATTCTTTAATGAGCTAATTGTATCGCAAACTTCAATGAGTGTTACTTCATGAAAACAGAATTTAATATTGTCGGGTACTTTAAAATTACATATTTCTAGAGGATTCTTCGCATTGCTTGGGACATTACTGACAAGATCAGATACAATTTTGATAAAAAATTATTAAAATCATTAGCAGTATGTTTAATTGATTTAGGAACTTTTCTGCTTGTTAACCTACTATTAATTACATTCCAGGCTGCCTTTGTAGGATTACTTGCACTTTTAATGTAATTGTCATGTGCTTTCGATTTCACTTGTGCAATAGCTGACCGATATTTTGAACGAAAACTGTTACGAGCTTTTTAATGATTCATTATCATCTCGACAAATTTGAACAAGGTCATCAAGCCCCTTAACTTGGACCTCATATCTTTTAGATTTTATTAAACCATCTTATGTTTGCATCTTTCTTGTTTGCTTGGTAAGTTATTAATGGGAAACAAATATGAAATGCATCAAGAAAATTATTAAAGAATATTGTGAATTTCTCATTTGCATTATGATTGGGTATGTCAATAAATTCCCAGCACAACTTCTCCAGAATATTATAGAAACGATACAACCCTTTTTTAGTAATAGGTCTCGAAATTAATTTTTTTTTTACACTTATTGTCAACCTTATGCAGATTAACTTCAATTAGTTGAGCATAATGATCCGATAACCCTGTGTCAATTACTGTTGAGTTGAACATGTTAATTGAGAAATTAATGAATATGTTGTCTAAACAATTATGCTTTCTTGTACTTACATTTACCGTTTTCATTAAACCATATGAGTAACATAAATCGGATAACTGGTTGGCATTAGAGTCATCTTTGTTAAATTTGACATTGAAATCACCACATATTATTAAATTAAATTTGTTGTATTTCATTAAAATTAGTTCTAAAATTTGTAAAAAATACTAATATCTCCACTTGGGGATCTATAACAGGATGTAATGATTAAGTTTCTCTCTGCACATCGTACTGCACACACTTCACAGTTTATAGGTATCGAAAGACGGTTGATTTCTTCCACACTTTCACAAGCTAGCTCTGGTTTGGCCAAAATCAGGGAACCACCATGACTGTGGGTTGTACGCCGACAATAAGCCGAGGCCACCGAGAAATTACCCACATGAAACGCCTTGAGGTCTGCCTCCACTAACCAGTGTTCGGTGATGCAGAGAAAATCACAGTTTAAATTCAAATTTAGCTCGTTAGCTTTATTTCGAATGCATTGTATATTTAAGTGGAATACTATGCAAGAGTTGGTAGTTATTCGCTCATTATATTGTCTTCTTTCCGCCTCTTCCTTAGAATGTGTAGATGCTGAAAAAACTTCCCTATAATGACTCCTGGAGGCCAGATTTTACTGTCTCATATTGTGTCAATTTGAGTAACAGCTACCGTTACTTTATAACTACTATAGCTGTTTGGATGTTTTGATTCCATTTGATCACAATCGGAAACAGTTATTTTATTTGATTTTAAAAACTCGATTAAGCATTCTTTAGTAGTATCTGGTTGCAATCGTGTGATAGATACTTGTTCAGGTTTAGGAACACCCTGAATACCATGCACCGATTCATTATTACCACATATTTTTGTTTTTTTATTGTTTCTGCGTTTTATCACTTTTGCTAATGTCCATTTGTCACCTTCATTGTTTAGATTCGGTGAATTTTTGTCTGTAATCACATCTTGTTTGTGTTTGTTGTGGTACGATAATAAAGTTGAAGGTTTGCAATTTGTTTTCACAATATTTGAATATGAACGATAATGACCTATGTTATTTATTGCGGCATCTGTAGTGTTCGATTGTGATTTTGAGAAATTTTTTTCTTTACTTACTGCATCATTTTCAGCTACCATTGTCGTAATATTTTTTTTATGAGTTGAGCGGGTCTGAATTTTTTTGCTGTATTGCACACTGTCGTCAGTTTTTGCTCGATCAAAATTTAATATCTTTTCCTCAAGAAGTTTGATTTTGTCTGACATCACACTAATAATTACATTTTTATCATATATTATTGATTGTAGATATTCCACCTCACTTGTATTATTATTTATTATAGAAAAACTATCCATGTTGCTTGTTCTCGCCTCACAACAAGCTATATTATCACTATCAATCGTTGTTATAAATTTTAATTTTGTCTTAGCACAGCTGTCATGATAGTAACTGTTACAGTTTACGCACTTCACTCGTTTTTTTGTAGTATTTTTACCACAAACAGTACAGACTTTCCCGGATTGTAATTCCGACACGACTTCATCGGCCGCCATGATATACTTTTGCTACTTTTAAATACAAGAGGTTTTAGTAAAACCAAAGATCAAATCAATTAATTTTCTTCGTATTTATAAACTCTAAAAATAGATATTTAATCATGTTTATCAAAATTACTTCAGCAACTTTTTATATTAAAATTGCAACGTGGATGGGAAATTAAAAGTAATAATCATACTCTTAAAATAAAAGCGATTGACACAGAAATTAATTTCTATGTAAACAACGTTGTGTACTTGACTTTTAAAATAGATACCAACAAAAAAGTTGGAGCACCCCCACTGTTCAATAGTTCAATATTAATTAATTAACTATAAGTTTATAACTTTTTATTTGTAATTTTTTTTAATCTTAAATAATAATTAAATTAAAAAAGATACAGTAAGATTTTTGTAATTATTATTTTTTTAATTTGTTTTAAGATATAATTTTTATTAAACCACTTTGAAATGAGTAAACATTTTTCAGTGTATTTTTCAAATTTGTTTACAAACGATTGTACAACTTGAGAAAAACGCAGGGATATTTCGAGACATCAAATGTTAATGTTAATGATTTCAACATTACCTTACCCACACTGTCGTCTTAAATAAAAATGGCGTATTTCAGCTTTTAACAGTAAAGAGATATTTAATGTTTTTAAAAAAATGTTGGCGCACAAAAAATATGTGTTTGTTCTAGACAAAAATTGACACGGGGAACTCATACCGAGTTACTGAGTCAAATTTTATGTTATCTATACATAATAAGACAAGTAAACAATGACATACGACTTTTTTGTCTAAGAAACATTAACACAAATATCAATTTACGAATGAAAAAGGGCGTATCTTAATTAAGTTTGAAATAAACAAGTATATATGTAACTGATAATAAGTACTAGTTATGAGAATAGACTGTTAACAATTTGAATAACCTAATAGTATTTAAACAAACAAGTAATACTATAATTGCAATATAGGAAAAATGTTTATCTTTGTTAATCAGTAACTGGCACATCTTTTCAAAATTGAATTTTGTTTTGAATAATAGCACTCAAGTTGTTTAAAAATATTTTCTTTTTTTTTGTTTTGATATTCCATCTGGATGAATTTTTTGTTTTGATTTTAAAATCTTATTTGATTTTGGTACCATTGCATTACAAAAATTTAATTGTGATGGAAAGAATTGGCTACCATGAAAGTGTGTCCGGGTTTGAAGTAACTAATTTTAATTTCATCGGTGTCAACTTCCTTTCCAAAAAGAGATCAGTGTCCAGTTTTTATTTTGGGCAGTGAAATTGTCACACCAGATTGTAATTTTTTTAGCATGTCTATGATATTTAAAAAAGTGGTAAAAGGTACTAACAATATTTTTTATTTCTTCCAGAATAATAATAATAATAATAATAATAATGCGTTTATAAATCCAACAGACATACAATTGTCTATAGTGGACAAAACTTATTGCAATAACAATCCTTTATTCATATAATATCAAATAAATAAATTAAAGCGAAATTACTAAAATCAGATAATATGCATATTCTTTAACAAAAAAAACTATATTTATGTGTGTATTATTAAATTAAACCTAGAAAGTTTAGTAACTAATTAGAAAATAAAGCAAATAAATTCCTCTTAATTGGACCATACGAAAAATTTTGATAAAAAATATTAAAACTCAAGTTTACCATGTTACATAGTCTATAACAAGTAATCAAATTACTATTGTGGTGGTTAATAGTCTTTGGAATAGGATTATGTAACATGATATCACTGCTACTGTTTGATGAACGAGGTACAGTAATGTTTACGGTATTTAGCCAGCTCGTACATATAATGTTTCCTTTTATAGGTTTTTGTAAAAAAATTAAATACGACACACAACGTCTACTTTGCAAAGTGTATTCATTTGTATGTTTAAGCAGTATTGATAGATCACAATGACGATCAGGATAACGTCCATACATTTTAAAGAAAAGATATTTCAAATATTTTCTCATAACATTTTCTAATAATGATATGTGATTTTGGGTATAAGGACTCCAAATTATATTGCAATACTCTAGTTTGGAGCATACTAGTGCGTAAAAAATTTGTCTTATACTTGCAATATTAGAAAAATCTTTAGTGTTCCTTATTAAAAAACCTAAAGTTTTTATTATGTGTAGACCAAAATTTAGCCTGCTGTCTAATGTAACTCCTAAGTCTTGAACAGACTCACAATTGTTTGTTACAGTGCCATTCAAATTGTATTAGAAGTTAATGTTGTCTGTTTTTCTTGTAAATGTAATTTTTTTACATTTTTTACATTTAATTCAAGACAATTTGATTTACACCACAAGTTTAGTTGATCCAGGCAATGTTGCAGGTTAAAACAATCAAAAGGTGATCTAATAATATGCGCGAATATTAAGTCATCAGCATATATAGAAACTTTGCATGGCAGATCTTTGACTACATCATTATAAAATATAATAAATAATATTGGACCTAAATTTGAGCCCTGAGCAACTCTACTGATAGCTTGGAAAATTTTGGAAGAGTAACCACCGTATTCAACAAACTGTGATCTACCTACAATCAATGCATTAAATAATAGCAACAATTTCTTACAAATGCCATAATATTTTAACTTATTTAGTAGAATACAGTGATTAACTCTATCAAAAGCTTTAGTGAGATCTGTGTATATTGCGTCAATCTGTAATCTGTTGTCCATAGCAGTAGATATAAATTCCGTAAATTCACATAAATTAGTTAATGTAGACCTCCCTTTTACGAAGCCATGTTGTTCTTCTACTATTGCATTGGATATGTGCGAGTACAATACTTTGGACAAAATGCTTTCAAACAGTTTAGCAAAATTACACAACAAAGTTATAGGTCTGTAATTTTGTATGTGAGATCTGTTTTCTGATTTAAATACAGGTGTTATACGTGACATTTTCCAAACTATCGAATACTCATTAGTATTTAGTATTAACTTAAAAATATGAGCTAGTGGTATTGATAAATAATGAATACAATATTTTACTAAGAATGCTGGAATGTTGTCAAGACCAGTGACCAAATTACTTTTAAACGATTTTTTCGTAATTTCTAAAATCTCAGTAATGTTGATTGAAAAAGAACTTAAAATAAGACACTTACTAGTTTCCGGATATAAGTCAATCAAGTTTGACGGGCAACACTTTTCATTGCAGAATTCACACACACCTCAATATTACACTCATGAACTTGATGATTGTTGTACACACTGGCAAACTGGTTAGCAAATGCATTCACAATGTCCTGTTCATTATCAAAAATTTCACTACCATCTAACATGCACGAAGGTATACGTGACGTTTTTGTTTTTTTTTGCACAAAAGACCAAAACTTTTTTGGATCATCAGTTAATTGGTTTTCAACTTATGAAATAAATATTTTATATTCACTTCTTATTTCTTTGTGGATTTGGCGTCTAATATCTTTAACGGCATCTAATAGTGACTGAGATTTTTTTCGATAACGGTTCCATAACTGATTTTTTTTCTTAACCATTGATATAATAGATTTATTAAACCATACTGGAAATTTTTTTGATTTAATAGAGGGTCTCTGAGTTGGGACATACTCATCCATTTGCTTACATAGTATATCATAAAATATTGAACATGCATCATTTGGCCTTCAAGTGTAAGTAAAGGTGACCAGTCAATTATTGATATGGCATTGTATAAACCCACCAAATCCGCCTTATAAAAGTTGTATTTATATGAATCTGCAGTTACGAATTTATTAGGTTTAGACATATTATAACTTATATTGATTTCAAGACACGGATGATGAACATCTGAACAACAAGTTTGTTGGGTTTTGACCATGCATTCATTCAAATATTTCAGGTATGTTAAAATCACCACACAGAAATGTTGTAGATGAAAAATCCAAAGTTACTTGTAAATAATCAAATATTGTTGAGTATATGTCTACTGTGCTTGCAGGTGGTATGTACAAAACAACTAAAGTCATTACTTTGTTATCTGATATTATACTAACTCCCAATAGATCAACAGTTGAACACGGAGATATCATGTTTAAGTTATAACATTTAATATTACTTTTTAAAACATCTAATACACCACCTCCTCTTTATTTAGCCTTCACATCTATATATATACAGGGTGTTAATACTAAGTGGTTACACCCGAAAATGGCAGTTAGATCTCATTAAAATAAACAACTTTTTTTTAATTCCAATTTTTGATTTTGTACTTTAAAAAATCTATGGAGTGGTTATCAAAATATTTTTGGTTTGAAATTTTTGATCGGTCGCCATTTGTTATTTGAAAAAATAGAAAATAGTTGTAAATACAAATGTTCTAGAGAATCGAAAGCTAATTCAGAAACTTTTTATTTTTTATTAATAGTCCTTAAAATAAAGGAGTTATGACGAAAAACATAAAGAAGAGCTATAACTACGAACCGGGGTACAAAATCAAAAATTGGAATTAAAAAGTTGTTTATTTTAATGAGATCTAACTGCCATTTTTGGGTGTAACCACTTAGTATTAACACCCTGTATATATATATTAGCAAATTTGCCGACAGGTATGTAAAGCAGTTACATAGTCGATTCTTTAACATAATTATAGCCAACATAACAGTTGGCAAGTATAAGGGTTTCGAATCGCCTGCAGTAAAGTACGCAGAGGTTGTACAATAGCAACAAACACTGAGAATCACCTCGACAGCTGTTTCGTCCTTTTGGGACTCATCGGGAGTGAGAGAACTCAGTGTAAGTTCCAAAAGGACAGAAACAGCTGTCGGGTGATTCTCAGTGTTTGTTTGCTATTGTACAACCTCTTGCGTACTTTACTGCAGGCGATTCGAAATTTTTATACTTGCCAACTGTTAGGTTGGCTATAATTATTGAAGAATCGACTATGTAACTGCTTTACATACCTGTCGGCAAAGTTGCTAACATTTACGTACGTGAACGCTTTCACGAGTCGACACTAGATGTCGAAAACCTTATCGTTTAAATATATATATATATATATATATATATATATATATATATAGACATATAAACCGGCAGTTGTTGAGCCCGTAGAATATATAAACGGTACGCTCTCGGGCCCGAAGAAACGTTATTGAGCCCGACTTCGGGCTCATCAACGTATCCATGTGTATATTATCATTATACTATTGTATATGCATTGAAACGTGTAAATCCGAAAATTTGGCCGGGCTCATTTAGGATACGTTTATATATCCACTATATACAAAATAGTTCGAACGAATGCGCTGCAGAGGTCTCTTTTATATACACGTTCTCGTTCGTTACGGATGGTACGTTGAGTGGCCCAGTATGTGGCAACATTGAACAGGCCTAACAACGTACAAAAAACATATAGTCTGCGTAAACATTTTAGTGGGTAATACTATGTATCAGCACATTTTCCGACTTACACACGTTAAGTATTGTTTTGGCGACTAATCACTACTAAGTTTTTGCTATATTGATCTCATTAAAGTAAAATTATACGCAATGTAAGTACGTGATATCGTACTTTACAAAAAAACAGCTATTAAATTAACATTAAAATATTGTAATAAAATAGTATATTATTCAATAAGTGGTAAAGAAGGCAATAACTCACGCGGATGATTTTGCGACACGAGACGAAAGAAGAGAATATAACAAGAGAATATAACAAAAATGCATGGAAAATAATTACGGGCGGGTTTTTAAGGGTAAAAACGGTTCATCTCAATTTCCGGCAAAACCACAATTCTGATGGAATAAAGTTAAATGGTACAGTTGTACGTAATAAAAAATCTACAAATTTAGTATTTACACTTTTTTCACATAACCTCAAAATTTATGCTTAAATTGTCGTCGTTCTGAAAAATGCTCCAATATGGATGAAAAAACCTAGGAAGAAGTTAATGATTCAGAGATGAAATTATGGATGAAGAACGAATGTAGGTTGTAAATAATATTGGACACAAAGACGTTGATAGTCTTGAAGATATCCAAGATCTACTTAAATCGAATCTAACGATGAAAAAATCAAAAGACAATAACTATTGGATTGGACAAAAATTGTAGTAGTCATATTTTTTAGATTAAATCCCCTTTAAATCCTATCTTAAATAATTAGAACAATTATATTGGAATGTTTCTTACAAACTTTATGTTTTATGAATTTGTAGTTTTTTTTATCAATGTAACATAGAATTTTACATTTTTCGAGTAATTATATTATAAATTTTAATAAATAGCTCAAAATTTTACGTATGTGAAGTTAGCACCCCATTTCTCGAAATCTTTAGTTTTAAAATTGTTCCTGATTGTTCTCATTTTGTACTACACTACATTGTTCCACAGCAACATTGTTTTAATTCAAATAGTTCTTAAACAAAATTTAAAAAAATACGTTTTGAGTTGGCACCCTTTTGTTTGAATATTAATCGTTACGATAAAGTTTTACATTGTTCTAGTTGTTCTAAATACTGTTTCAAAAACAAATCCATAACTTAAATTATAGGGTTAGAAATTCAAAATCAAATATTTCAGCTGGCACCCCTTTTTGAAATGTTTGAAATTTTTGAAACTGTTCTACATTGTTCTAGCTGTTCTAAACATTGTTACAAAAACAAAATTTATAACTCAAATTATAAGCTCACAAATTTAAAGTAACAATTTTTGAGCTGGCACCTTCTTTTAAATGGTTTCAATACTGTTCTACATTATTGTAGTCCATAACCCAAATTATAGACCAGTAAATTAAAAAAACACAATCTGTAAGCTGGCATTCCTTTTTATTAAATCAAACGTTGCAATATTGTAATACATTAGCTGTAGTTGTTCTAAACATCATCACAAATGAACAAATTCATAACTTAAGCTATAAGGTCACACAAAAATACAAATTTGAACTGACATTAATTATAAGCTCATAAATTATTTCTTATTAGTTCTGAATTGTACTAAGTCTAAGAAGCTCTACCTTTAAATGCATTTTTGGTATCAATCACGACATTTTTAAAAAATGACGATTTTGCTATATTAATAATAGAAATATGTAGTTCAATAATAGTTATTTGTTATACAAGACGGTAAAATTATTTTTATCGACAAGTGAAAATGTTTAATTTCAAGAGTCTATAATGAAATTTTACCGTTGTGTGTAACATTGTATTTTTTTATTGCGAACGTTAAAGAAAAACCGCGAGAAAAGCTCAATAATTTTGCAGACAGAAATAAGAAAATCAGTCAAAAATTAAATTGCATTTGGTTCGTTTGGTATGTTGCTATACCAAATAAATAATTGTTTCACATCAAAATAATAATAATAATAATTTCAAATAAAAATAGATACCTACTTAATTAAAGAATTTTATCTATCCTTGCTGTTAAAGTTCCATTTTATCTACCCTTACGGTTAAAATGGTACTTTTAAGCTGGTGTTTTGAGTTGAATAAAGTATACTGTAACCTTCGCAATAAAAAAAAAGTTTTTATTTTGGCCGAAAACTGCAATAAAGATAACGGTCTATTAAACAAAAATGTTCTTTTAATTACCTTTAATGAGTATAGTATATAGTCCGGAAGCTCGCTTAATTTGTTAATAGGTAAAACAAAATATATAATAAAATTACCCTTTGAAGTCATTCAGATCATCTGGGCCCCTATTCTTGATTTTTGGAAAATTATTTTCTCATGAAAATGACGAAAATTCTAGTATGTTTCTGCGACAATTATGGTAATTGTAACTAGAACATTGTACAACAGTATTGCAACGTTTGATTTAAAAAAAGGCGGAGCTGGTCTATAATTTTGGTTATGGATTTTTCTTTTTGGAAAAATGTTTAGAATAACTAGAATAAAGTAAAACAGTATTGAAATTTGAGATCATTTAAAAAAAGGGTGCCAGCTCAAAAATTGTTAGTTTTAATTTCTGAGCATATAATTTGAGTTACGGCTTTGTTTTTGGAACAAAGTTGAGAACAACTAGAACAATGTAAAACTGTATCGTAACATAAAAAAAGGAGTAGCAACTCAAAACGTACTTTTTAAGTTTATTTGAGAACTAATTGAATTGAAATAATCAGGAACAATTTTTAAAATCAAACATTACGAGAAGTAGGGTACGTACATCAAAAATTTCTATTTTAATTAAAAGTTAGATTATTATTTGATTATTTTCATTATTATTACATACAACTTTGCTCTTTAGTTTTTCCCCTAGGACTTGTAGTTTTGGCGGAAATCGAGATAAATCGTTTTTACCCATAAAAACCTTAGATTGCCCGTAAATTATTATTCCTTTAATTCTTATTATATTCTCTTTCTTTTCCAACAGGTTTCATTCTACTATTATTCTTTTTACTTTTGACCAATTTGAAATGTTCATTTCTGTTCTATTGTAGATACATAGAAACTACTCTGTAACTGGAAAGTGTTTCACAATATGTGTTATATTTTACACTTTATTATTTCACTTAAATAATGCAGGGTATTTTCTAATTGAATATCAATATCTAAGGAAGCGATTTTTGGGTCCATTTTAAGAAAAAAACTTTACTTGAATATATATCTTAAATGTCTGAACTTTTGAGATATAGGGTGGTAAAGTTTTTAAAAATAAATAATTTCTTGTTAATATTTTTAAATGAATTTAGCTACTCTAACGAAATTTGGCATACATGTACAGGGTGTCCCATTTTCAACACTTGTATATCGTATCTCCGTAATTGTTAGTGCAATCAAAAAAGTAATATAGGGGCAACGTGTTCTTTTTGGGTCACACTTAAAATAATAAAATAAAAATTTGAAGATGTTTCCTCGCTTAAAAGATACGAGGAAAATAAAAAAATTGTCAATGAATTTTTTTTAGTTTTGTTTCTAATAGCTTCTGTTTCATGGTTTATTGCGATTTAAAGTAATGGAGTTTAAATAAATCGCCTAGGAAACCAATAACTTTATGTTCCATTTTAAAAAATGAGGTTAGGTCCGATTACTTTTTTACCTGAACTCGTATCCTCATTTTTGAACCGGTATATTATTCAAACACTATAAAGAAACGTGAATTAATTGTTAATCAGAACTTTAATTGTTAAATCGGTTACAGAAAACAAAAACCTGGAAATCGGCTATTGATAATATTTTGAAATTAACCAAGAAGACATGGTAATGAATATAACAAAAGGCTTATTAGAATTACTACATCCTGTGTTATTGAAATGGGTACCATAATTAGAAAGTGCATGGGCTTTGTTTAGGGGATTAAAATTGCTAATGTGTCCAATAAGCTCATTAACAGAAAAACAAACAAACAAACAGAACAAACAGAAAAACAACAAAAAGGTTATTAAAAATATTTTTGGTTTGGCAGAAAATTATTTTGCAAATAATCGAGCGTTAATATGTTAATCTCTCTATTTTTAAAAATATAATCTTTTGTTACAAATTGAATAGATACTTCTTGAAAATAAAGTTTTCTGCAAGATTTATGTTCGACTATGAAACATCATTTTACAATTATTTATTATAATTCCGTTTTTTGTTCTTAGATAATTTAAGTTCTACACTATAATAGACGAATGATTTTATTTATTACGCGTATCAAGGTACGCTTTATTATTTTACTTATTACATTAGTATTTTGGTACTTTTGTACTACTGCTATCAAGTATTAAATTCAAATTCAAACTAAATAAAAAATAAAAGCTGGGGCACGTCGATTGCTTTCAAACCTTTAATATTAAAGTGGATTTTATACAAAAAAAATTAATTGACTAGGGATACATAACTAACGTTTTTATCTTTATGAATGTTAAATCGAATACGTTTCATATAAATCTGATCAATTTATAATGACGCTTGCAGTCGGGTCGGTAACAAAGAGAATTAAAACTAATTTTGTTTTGTCTATAAACCAGATAAAGCTCTAGAACTTAAAAGTATCGATGGTAAAAGTTAAATTAAAAGTCTTAATTTAATCAAATTACTTAAAACTCGAATAGTCTTGGCTTGCACTTTATATTGAATTCATATTGGATACTTGAGAGTTTTGAACAAAATAATTTTGTTTTAGCATTTTTTAGATCTCTCTCGAGCCTTTGATTATGTGGCACATCTCCTAAATAAATTGAAAACATTTTATAATTTTGATGAAGCTAGTATTGCGCTCATCAGATCATACTTAAGCAATAGAAAAAATAAACAGTCAATGTTGTATTTTCTGATAATCGCTTCTTGCGTAATGGAGTACCTCAAGGTTCAATTTTTGGGCCTTTATTATTTCTTATATATGTTAATGATTTACATTTACATTTCCAAAATGAATCGTCCATTATTCAATACGCAGATGACACGGCGATATTAATTAAAAATTCTTACATTGCTCTACTAAAAATCTTATACTAATATAAAGACAATAAAACTTTTATTTACACTTCGACCACATAATTTTCAGAATAAGAACTCTAAAAAATTTTAGAAATAAATCTTGATCCTAAACTACAATTCACAGACCGTATAAGTCAATTGACCAGAAAATTTAACAGTGACATATATATTTTAATGCGTTTAGAAGACAGTGTTTCATCAAAATGTCTCAAAATGACATACTTCGGATTAATTCATACTCATTTAAATTACTGTAGTATCATTTAAGCAAATTGTTATAGATCAAACTGAATATTCTCGTTGCAACGTAAAGCTCTATGTGTTTTAGGAACAATCGCTTTTAGAAAAGGTTGTAAGCCAATTTTTATTAAATTAATAATTATGACACTGCCGTCACTGTTTATTTTAATTGCATCACTTATGCTAAAAAAATATGTAAAAGTTTTACATACAAATCAGATGTTCATAATTATTACACGAGAAATTGTGATAAAATAGAAAAATAATTGTATAGATTAAGTGTAAACATTAAACTACCATCACATATACGTGATTTAACTATTAAACAACTCAAACAGGAAATACAAAATTATTTACTAACAAAGGCTTTTTAGTCACTATCGGAATTTCTTAATTGTAGAAAAGAAGAAATGATAAGTTAATTATGTATCATAATTGTTTGACGGATGTAAATACATCTTGTGTAGAAACAAATACATATGGTAAATACCGTTTAACTTATATAAAAGTACCTTTGATGAGCCCGAAGGGACTGGCAACGTTGTGGGGCTCATGAAAGAACTCTAAATATATTTTCTGTATATAATCGGGCTCCACAGCGTTCTGTATTTAAGCGCGGGGTACTGGGCTCAACAGCGGCCTGTTAACGTATCGGGCTCAACAAGATACCGTCTATAACTATATATATATATATATATATATATATATATATATATATCATATATATATATATATATTTTAAAATGGAGGAGTAGCAACGTTGCAGAAAGATGCGCACCAAAAAAACAGACCAAATAATAGAAGGAAAAAGGTTGTTTATGTTTTAAAAAAAATAACGGAACGAACGCGGCAAATAATAATGGACTTGGTAGAATTTCTTATGAAAATCTTATTAATGTAGAAAATGGTAATTCAAAATTTTAGTTTTTCTTATCAATATTTCTGAAAACACAAATTGTAATTAAATAAGTTGGTAGTAATAATACTCATAATTTCTTTAGAATTTTTTCTCTTTTTATTGAGATAATATAAAAATTGTAACATGGAAACATTGATTTAATAAAAGTCACAAAGATAAAAAATCCTACCAGACAAAAAAACCAATCAATAAACATTGTAGAAGAACTTAATCAAATAATTCTTAAAAAAGTATAATTGTGTAATTACAAATTGTAAATGTTTTGCAAAACTTTGAATACTTTATTCAAGAATCTTGTAAAGGTTTCACTGAATTTTTAACCTGATTTCTCCATTGAATTGCAACTAAAAACTGTATTTAATAGTGATGTTGCTGTTGTCTTCGACCGTCTGGGGGTGATCCCATCTTCCACACCCACTATCAATTGAATAGTTATATTCTATATCTCAATGTTATCTGCCAAATAAAATTTTGCTACAGTTGTACTCCTCCATTCTCCATGTCTTTTCAACATCCTTATACTTGCACACGCATTTGCTAAAGCAGTATTACAAGTTTGATGTAGTCAATGTTCTTACGTAAACATTACAGATCGTATCATACATATTTTCACTGTTTAGTTATCTGACAGCTATATCGTTCTTTTCCATAATACAAAAGAGAACTACGGTCAAAGCCGAATAAACAATTCACCTTTTGATAACAAGTACTTTAATTATTTTAATCCGAAATTAATTCTAAATAAGTTACAGCTACGATAAATGATTAAACTAATACCAAAATATTGACTCAATCATTTGTGAAAACGATTTGTCGTAAGATCACAAAGATTATCACGAAAGGTACTAATTATCAATTAGTGGCGAATTATAATGATTGGTTTCTAAGACACACGTAATTTATAATCATGAAAGTTTGTTTCAAAACTATACTCATTAAACATAAATGACTTAAAAAATCTTTGCAAAGAAGTAGCAACCACTCCTGCCTCATAGAACAAAAATTTTTTTAAGGATATTGCCAGTGGTGAAAGTAAAGAATGGAACGCTATTAATAAGTTAGTTTTGCCTGCATTTATTCATAAATTTGTGCCTCAGGTAAAAGTTTTAAAAAAGATACCAAAATAGCGCGTGCATTAATAAGAACAAAATTTTTAAACTTACTGCATTCGACATCGTGCACAATCTAGATAAAAATTATTATTGCAGCTTTTAAATAATGAAGGGATTTGTTAACCTACAATCAGTTAAATAAAATTAATTAAATAATTTGGGTAAAATTATGACTTAATTGATATTATCATATATGTTTATTGAGAATGTACACTATAAAAATTTGAGTTAAGGGATTTTGCACTTTCTTGATAATCAGGAAAGCTAGTGTGATCAATCGATGAAATCAATTGATTTACCTGTTGAGTCAGTAAAAAATGAGCTTTTACACTTTATCGTCTACACAATTCCAGTGATTCCAAAATGAGAGATATACTTATTTAGTTTACTTTTAATTGTACTTTCGACACTATATAAAAATAACAAAAATATATGAACAACTTTAGTACTTACCTTTCTTAACTATAAACAAATAATTATTATTAATGATAATGTTCTTTTGATATTTAAATTGCAAAATAAATAAATTTTGCGGATTTCTTGATACTACTGTTTTTTCAGCATTTTTTTGAGAAAAATAATTAAATTTTTTTCAGTTAAAAAATATTTTTTATATGCAAGTACTTTTTAATAGGTTTCCAATTAAAAACGAGATGGTTTTTGTATTTATACAAAACATTTCAAGCACTTCTATGTCTTGATATTTCTATTTCAATACGCACATGGTTCGCTCATTTCCATTTTAGTTATAAAAATGCTAATAAAGCACTCAATGCATAAAATACCAGTCTTCTGTGATAAAAGTTTGCATAAGAAGCATACCCGGCCGAATAACGAAATAAATATAAAGGGTCAAGTGGAGAATTATGCGATTTTTTATTTGGGAAAAGGTGTAGAATATTAAATCTCAATCAGTATCACCCAATTATTTTAAACAATATAATTTAACTTTCACCTTAGAGTTTTATTTATTCAAAAACACTATAAATTATATGAAACAAAATTATATTTACTTTAACATTAAATTCAACAAAATGTCAAATCTATAATTTTTTAGAAAAATAATTATTTTAAATTATATTTTAATACAGCTTCGTTTATTTTGTTTTTTAATACATTGTATATTCCTGTTAGGAAGTTTAATTAGTGTTGAATGTAGGCCTGAATTTATTTCTGTTTTGAATAATTTAATTGATATTGTTGTCTTTTAAGTAAAAATTTAATTTAATATCTGCTTCTACTTTCTTTTCTAAAACTAATAAAACTAAATATAATAACATTTTATTAATGAATAAAAATTGAATTTAATTGATTGTAAAGTTTAAATATTATATTACTCCGTATCCAACCGTATCAGTAAGTATAATAAACACTAGAAACGTAGTGGTACTTACAATTTTTGCAAATTTATTAGAAAGTCTTATGACTTTTTTTCTAAAACTTACAGAAAAATAAACAATAAAATCCATAGTAAATTTTAAATAAATTGTTAATAACATTTGAAGTACACACAGGGGACAAATGAATATTTTCTTGGCAAAATGAAATGAACGTAATAACGTCAACGTCCACGTAATTAAATAAATGTCAAATTTGACAGCGATTAACAATTGGGTGCCGAAAGCCTTAAGTGTGGGCATTCTTTTGCGATAATTTCCGATTGCCTTCCCTCTTGGTTCTTAACTTACGGCCATCCTAACCTGACTTCCTCCACCACCATTTTTGTATTTTTTTACCTTTTGAAAGATTTCACTTTCTCCTGATTCGAAATTGTTTCCTTGATTACAACAATAGGAAACAGTATGTTTAGTGCGCATCAACCTTCTAATGAAGCTAAGATACCCTGTCCTCATTGCATCTTACCGTTTACTCGTAGGGGACTGAAGACCCACATGTCAAAAAAACACAAATTGGGGAACAATGACCGCAATTCAGAAGACAAAGAGGGTGAAGTTATACAGAAGCTAATTGAATATCTAACGGATTTTAAAACATCAGTTCCAGTATTGAAAAGAGTCCCAAAGTCAGTGAGGAAACTTGCAGCTCATACCTTGTCCTCCCTTATTAAAAAATGTGTTTCCATCAATGACGTTTGTACCTGGAGGGAGCTACTGTTATTCCCTTATTATTCACTCCGCGTGCCAATTAAAAAGCAAAAGGAAGGTCTAGGAACAGCTGTCAAGTTCAACTTATCAACCCCCTCACACCCTCCAATTTCAAATTCTAAAAAGAAGCGTAACCTTTCTAAAGTTGGCCAAACCAAAGTAGATGACGGTGATGTCAAAGAGGAAGCACATTGCTTTCAACCAGTGATTCCATCGCCCCGTACAAAAAAGACACATTAGCTTTACTACAGTTAAAACATCTCAATCCATTAAGGGATCTTGAAATACCACCTTTTATGTTTTCATTGTTTTGATGGCGTTTGAGATAGATATGGTTCAACACGCAATTTTCAGTTTTCCGTGTAGCTCCGCAGGTGGAACGGATAGTCTTTGGTCTCAGCATTTGAAAGACCTCACCTTACAAAACTCATCTGTAGAAGAAAGCAGATTGTTTTCATGCATCAAAAACTCGTTAACTTAATCCTGACTGGCAGAGTAAATCCCCTTATCTAGCCTATTCTTTTCGTATCGTCACTCACAGCTTAAACGAAAAAAGAGGGGAATACGACCTATTGCTGTCGGAATGGTTTATTAACGCATTACAGCAAAATTAGCTTGTAACTCAGTCAGGTAAGAAGTCGGAAACCACCTTTGACCAATTCAGTTAGGATTTGGCACCAAAGGAGTGTGTGAGGCTATTGTCCATGCCGCGAGAACCTACATTCAAAATAATACTAATACCAGCAAAGTTATTTTAAAAATCGACTTTAAAAACGCGTTTAACTCAATCGAAAGGGATGATATGCTCTTGAAGGCTTTATCAACTTGTCCTAAGCTGTTTTCTTTCTTCCATCAATGCTACAGCTCGGAGTCCATCTTATTCTATGGGACAGACAAAATATCATCAGCCGTAGGAACCCAGCAAGGGGATCTAAGTGACCCACTTCTTTTTTGCCTAGCTATTCACACCCTAATTAAGGAATTAACCTCAGAGTTTAACTCTTGGAGGATCACGTGAATCTGTCATAGCAGATCTAACCAACGTCATCAGTGCCGGCAGACGTTTAGGACTAGAAGTTAGCCCTAGATTATTATCTCCTTCGAACAACTTCACTCATTAATTTTCAACATCTTATTGACAAATTTGATCAAGAGTTTTACCAAACCATACAAACAATAACAACTATACAAATCTCTGAACAACATTTGCAAATTGCTGCTTTGTCTGTGAAACATAGTGGTGTAGGAATTTAAAAAATACAGGACATACACCTCCCTGCCTTCCTCTCATCTACCATTTTAGTTTTGGATTTAGTTTAATCACTTATTCTAACGTCCAACAACGAGTCTTCAATTGCTGGGGTCAATCAGGCACTAAAGGCATGCGGCAAGCTAGTAAATCTGACGACTGTTGACGCAACCTTTCAAAAATCATGGGACTTACAAAACATCACTTGTCTCTTTTCTACGGTTAAACCTACCTCTGATATCGACAGAGCTTGATGGGAAGCGCTGAAATTGCCGGAGTCTGGTGCGTGGTTAGATGCAATCCCTAATTCTAAAGTAAGCACCCTCTTGGATAATACAATCTTTCAAATTGCCACCGCTTTACGTCTGGAATGTAATATATGCCGCCCTCACCTTTGCAAATGTGTAGGATAAGTGTCCGCGATAGGTACTCATGGTCTTTCTTGCCCTCTCAGTGCCTGTCACATTCCGAAACATTCAGAGTTTAACTCAATCGTTTATAAAACCTTTGGTTCTGCTCACGTTCCCTCTGTTTTGAAACCAAGTATCTGTAGGAATGATGGATAACAAGCATATCGAATGTCCCTCGTTCCCTGGACAAGTGGAAAGCTTTTAATTTGGAACGCCAATTGCACGGACATCTAACATTGCCGTGTTTGCCAAAGTCTCCCGTTTTGCCTCTAATTTGGCCGCCTCAAACAAGTGAAAAAAATATAAGGAAATTGTAGAAAATGACGCATATCATTTCATCCTCTTCACAGTAGAGACCTTGGGATCTTTTAGTGATGATGCTTTACAGTTTGTTACTCATCTTGGCAACCGTTTGCGGGTTGTCACAGGAGAACCAAGATCCAAGTCATACCTCACCTCCTTGGACGAAATCTACCTCCTTTAGTTTATTTATCTTTTACAGTGTTTTATAATTTATGTCAAACTATTTCTTTATGTTTCATTCATATTTATTATTAAATTACAATTAAATTATATAAGTAAAAAATAGTTTTTAAATATTTTTTATTGATAAATAATAAAATTAAATGCCAATACACAAAAATTATTAATAATGTAGATTTATGGCCCATTAGTGCAAGGAAGGTGAATATCTCGAAAATACTGGGGTTAGAAAAAACTTTCGCAATGAAAATTATTTTAAAATTATTATTGTTTATACAGGGTGTTTAATAAACGTGCGACATACCAATGTTTTTTTTAATAGAACCACACATTTTTTATTACAAATTTGATTTCCTTGGGAAATTCTAATGTAACTTTATGCATTATACATTGTGTCTAAAATTAAGGGATTTCGCATTATTGTACTTTTTCCGGAGAAATTGACGTTTCGAAAAATTAAATAACTTAGTTATCCTGGATCTATTCAACTGCGATTTCGTAGCTTTAATATGCATTATATGTACTAACTACAGCTAGTTGTTCACCGTTCCAACTTCGCTAGGTTTTGAGTAATTAGTTATTTAAATTGAATTCCCTGAATTCATAGATACCTAACTTGATTTATTCAAATGGCACAACTAAATTTTTTTATGTGCCGTTGAACGTAGAACCTCATAAGCTTTATAATTATAAGTTTGGAGGTATCTAACTCTTACTCAAAAATCAGCAAAAATCCGTTAGAGTTAGATACCTACAATCTTATCATTAGAAAGTTTATAAAATTCTACGTCCAATAAAAGTAAAAATAAAATGAACACCACCAATTCGACTTGATCAAATAATAAATTTCCGAAAAAAATCGAAAAATGTAAAATATTTGAGTTATTCTTTTTAAATTCGTAGATCCGTCATTTTTTTAGAGGTAGCATAAATCTTTTAGGAAATAGGAGGTAATGATACGTTCTTAATGTGTGCAAAATCCTGCAATTGTTGGGCAATTAGTTTATGCAAAATTGCAATTTAATTTTTTAAAGCAATATATTCAATCGAGGTTGAATGGTTGTGTTGATCGTCCGATTGTCAAAAATAATAAAACTATGTAAAATTGAAACAAAAGGAAACATAATGTATATTCTCACTTTTTGATAAAATTATATTTAACACGCAAAAATGCATGCAAAGATGACTGAAAATGACCCAGTGCTACAAAAACGGAGGAGTAGTGGGAGTACCCGTTTTCAGCGCGCTTATAAAAATTGCAATCTCCTCAAATGGCCCTAGCGGACGGATACCCCTAGTACTCCGCCGTTTTCTCACACTCGGTAATTTTATCATCATCTTTGCTTGCATTTTTTGTGTGTTGAATGTTATTTTATTAAAAAATGAGAATATACGTTTTGTTTCTTTCTATTTCAACTTTACAATTTTTTTTATTTCTGACAATCGGACAACCACACGAGCATTCAGTCTTGATTGAATATATTGCTTTAAAAAAATTAAATTTCAATTTTGCATTAACTAATTGCCCGACAGTTGCAGTGTTTTGCACACACTAAGTACGTGTCATTACCTCTTATTTCTTGAAAGATTTATGCTACATCTCTAAAAATGACGAATCTACAAATTAAGGGCCAAATCCATAGTCGTCACTCAATCTCAAATCTGACTACACTAAAATTTCCCTACAATTAAGATTAAGAAAGTGTTTCACTCAAATTTCGTATCCACAAACGTTTTAAATCGTGTACTTAAATTTTACTATGTGATACTTTGGCAACGTTGTTATTTTTAAGGGAAATTTATTTATAAAATTTGAAATGACAATCACGTTATCGTGTGCATTAACAATATTGACGGATCCACGACTGGGGTAAAAATATGGGTAAACCAAAAAAATATATGGGTAGAATGGAAAAAACTATTCTTTTGGAAATTATTAATAAGTATGTACAGAGACCGCATTGAAAATAAGAAACCGATGTAGGGTCAGTGGCACAATGAATAGCAAAATTGAATCACCGTCAAATCAAAACGGGCAATTAGTTGCTCATTATTATATTTTTCAAGTGGATTTTCTACATCTCTTATGTACACTCATGAAATTTAAAACTTGGACACCACAATTTCTGTAAACAAAAGTTTGCACATTGTGAAGCGGGCTTAAGGGTATCATTTACAATTCTAACAGCAGGTAGTCTCAGCAGGGGTTATCTTATAGAAGGACTGTAGAATGAATCATTACACTAAGCACGTTTTAGAAAATAGGTAATTTACGTTGCTTACTTAATTTTTTCTTTAAAGAATATATTTGAAGGTATCGCTAATTAAACACCATAGCTCGATTAATTATCGAATCAAAATTTTGTTTAGGAAATGTTTACAAAATAAAATTAGAAATAATTTTGATTTAAAAACGTCTACAAGCAATAACTTTTAAATTAAATCAAAAACTAAACATGGTTATTTGGGTTGACTGATTATTACTTATTTTTAAATAAATCTAACCTACTAATTATTGTAAGTTATTAAAAAAATCATTAAACTCTCTATTCATAATATTTAGTCCTTACAAAATGTATATTTTATGACGTTTCATTTTTTCTGTAGTTAATATAAAAGTGAAAATAAAAACTAAGGCAATTCTTATTGTCAACGTATATATTTAGTTTTTGACAAGAATTTATTACATAATTATAATTAAGATACCAAGTTATAGTTTAAAATTAAATGAAAACTTTTTTTTTAAATAAAGGTATTACTATATAAATAAATATAAGAAATCAATAATGGGTGTGACCTCCATTATTATTGATACATTCTTGGAGGCGTCTGCTCATTGACGCTATCAAGGTATCAATATAATTAATATTAATCGTTTCCCATGCGGTATCAATGGCTGCAATTAGTGCATTACGGTTTACTGGTATAAAATTTGGCCCTTGTTGTCTTCGGATAACAGCAAGTATTCGAGCCCAAACATTTTCGATAATGTTAAAATCTGGGCTTTTTGCTGGCCAGGGTAACAGCTCCAAGTTATTTTCTCGTATCCAATTGAGCAAAACGTTCTAATTGTTTACAAATATTCAGTTCAGTCACATTGAGTAACATTTAAGTTCACATTTGACAGCCCTTAATAATTTATCAATTATGTAACTGTCAATCTCAAATATTAAGTAATATTTAAGTGTCACTTGTTCTTGGATACTGATTTTAAGTGAACACTTAAAATTGAGTGTAGTCTTCACTACATTTGAGAATGAGTGACGACTGTGGATTTGGTCCTTAAAAGAAAAATCCAAATATTTCACTTTTTCCGATTTTCTCGGAAATTTTTTATCTGATCGAGTCGAATTAGTGTTTATTTTATTTTTATTTTTATTTCTCTACAACTTTTCTTTACACCATTAATGTTGGTTCATTACTTTTCACTCAGGAAAAAGAAGTCACAATTGTTTTCTTGCCGTATAGTACAGATATTTCAAAGCGATTTGCACATTTTTTTGCTGAAGCACGAACAGTCTCCAAATTTCTTATTTTTTAGGTAAGTTATAACAATTATCTTACAAGTAAACTACAACTATGTAAAAAAAACCTTTGATCATATGTAAATGGTAATTATTTCTTTCTTCCTTAAAGAAGTCGTTTTACTTTACCGTAAGTAATCTTGAAGGTATCAAGACATCTTTATGGACATCTTACATTATTTACTATTACTATTACCATTTTCATGTAGTCATTTTTCTTACTTTTCTTTACTTCGGACTTTTATCTAAAATTTGTTGCACCGCAAACAAATATTAAGTCAATGTTTGTGGAATTTTACCTAATTTTATAAAACTAAATCTTATTAGGGATGGAATCGAGTTTCATTATCATGGATAAGTTCTAAACAACTCTCATCTTAATTGTTTTGTTTAGTTTAGTTTAGTTGATTGTGATTCAATTCCGAAAAATTTTACACTCGTCAATATAAAATAATATACAAAATTACATACCTATGTAGAACATAAAGATAAAAATAAAACACAATATATTGATGACTAACTAACATTAAAGCATAAAGTTTAGTAATTGTCGAGTTCTGTAATATTAGACGTATAAAATTCTTATACTGAATATAACGATTTTTTAACTATCAAATTTCTTATCTTTTTTTTAATTAATTATTTGGTAACGTTTTTTAAATTCTCGGGCAACACATTAAACAAGTTAGGGGTCATATAATTAGGGCCTTTTTGTGATTTGCTTAGACGACAAAATTGTATAGATGGGCTATTGCTGTGCCTTATCTGATTGTGTGCTTGTTGTTTGGTCCACAAATCAATGTTACACTTCACCTACAGACACTGATAGATGTAAGTTGAAGGCAGCGTTAGTATTCCTAGGCCGCGAAAGGCATCAGTACGATCGTCCCGATATTGTAGATTGGCGACAATGCGTATTGCCTTAGGGTACGCACACAAAGAAAGCTGGTTACCTGCTTGCCGGTAACAAGCGCTTATAAGCGCCAATAATTAAGTCCGCTTTTAAATGCACACGCTCACAGATAACGCAGGTCGGTGCTTGTTGCCAACGCAGATCGGCGCCTACTTTTTACCGGAATGAATTTTTAATTCTTGGTCGCTGGTTGTCGGTGCTGGACGTGCATTTTCTCACACATCAGTATTGACTATTATTATTATTATTATGGATGTCGAGTCATTAATATCGGCGATTTTTCAAAGAAACGCATTGTGGGACAAACGACTTAAGTCCCACAGCAACAGGAATATAGTACAGAATTTATGGAAGGAAGTTTGTAATGAAATGGGAATTGAAGGTGAGTTTATTTTTCTTTTAATTTTTTTTGTGCTCAAATATGTCAATACGTGTGAAAACCCAACAATTCCAATGCCTGTTTGACTGTAGCTTTTACTAACTTTTGAAAGAAATAAGTGATTGACTGAAAATTTGCTATACAGTGAGTGATTCAAAAGTGCGGATTGTTTCTGAAATAAATTGAGGAATTAGGCGAAAGGAGGTTAAATAGCAAGGGACAATTTTCGATGAAAACTATATTATATTCTTGTAATTCTTGTTCTTCCCTCTCATGGAGATTATCTAGTTAGGTATACAAATCACAAACAGCTAATTTGGATAATTTAAAGGATTATCACTAAAGAAGTTTTTAAATATATCCCTTATGGTTTTGGCTGAATTTAACGGTCTTCCAGAAAGCTGATTATTTTGTTTCCTTGTCACAATTTCTACATCAGTTAGATGCCTTTCTATACCTTCTCTATCAAAGATCGTATTTTGTAAAATACAAACACATTTGATAATATTATCTGCAACAAGTATATCAGTTTCGATAGCTTTAGATAAGATGCGCCACTTTGAGTACAGAATCCCAAAAGTACATTCAACGGTTTTTCGCGCCCTGGAGAGTCTTCTATTGAAGCATTCTTCTTCGATTGACAAATTTGTTCCTCCATATGGTTTAAGCAAGAAATCAAGAAGTGGATATGCTTCATCTCCTATGAAAACGTATGGGGCCTTAATATTTCTTCCAGGTAGATAAGAAGCCTCTGGAATTTTATTTGTTTCGTAGTGAGCAGTTTATAAAAGTCTGATGATTGGAATGTACCACCGTCACTCTGCTTTCCATATCCACCTACGTCTATGGCAATAAATTTGTAATTGGCATCGACTATTCCTTGAGTACGACAGAAAAATATTTTTTATAGTTAAAAACATCGAGCCAGTCCTTTTGGAGAAATAATACGTACATGTTTGCCATCAATAGCTCCGATAACATGCGGGAAATTCCATGTGTTGTAAAAATCTTCAGCTATTTTTTGGAAGTTGTCCTTTGTTGGAATAGGCATATGTTCGTGTTGTAATTCTTCCCATAATGCTACTACAGTTTCAGATATGATCTTTCCTACGGTTGAGGCTCCCATTCGAAACGAAAATGCAAGCGTTTTAAATGAGCAGCCTGTTGCCAAATACCTGCAACAAATAATAATAATATTACTAATGATTTCACTGTGGTTGTTTGTTGGAAGAGGTCGAAAAAGAACGGATATGTCTGAATTGGAACTCTACCAAGATACGGCCCAAACATTGATATAGACAACTGATTGTACTCTTCTCTATTAACCCCTGTCAATAAATCACTATCTTCTAAATGTTGATATTATTATTCTTCAGGATTCATACCTGTTATCATTACCAGTATATCGTTTTTTCAGAAACGGTTCTAAGAAAAAATGGAAGTACTTGCGTGACCAGTTTTCCGTTGAATTTGGAAAAATACCAAAAACTCGCTCGGGGATCCGGCACCGAATTACACTGTAAAATGGCCGTATTTCCAATCCCTTTTATTTTTAAAAGACATAGTAAAATCCCGAACTTCTGGTGGAAATTGCGCCGCTATAATACAATCAACAGAGGTCGAAGGAGATAATAGCGAAAGAAATAATGAGGTTTCTATTGAAGAGGCAGATATAGACTTAAATACACTGCCAAATGACGACTCTATTAGTGTACCAAATTCTGATAAAACTGAAAATATTGAGGTTGACAGCAAGAAGCATTCTTCACAAATGATGACTAAGCAGAAGACAGCTATAAAAAGAAAATCCAATAATTATTCTTGGAATGAAGAAATGATAAAGATTGAGCAACAAAAATTGCAATATTTGCAGGAGAAGGCAAATAAACGATCGCGGGAAGCAGACGGAGATGACCACAACAGTTTTTCAACAGTTTGCTGCCTCACGTTCGTAAAATCCCACCAAACAAAATATTGTCATTCCGAGGACGAGTGCAGCAAATTGTAGACGAATATGCATATGGACAAAGCTCTCTTTATGTAGCCACGCCACAGGTTTCCCCCTACAGTGGTAGTGTATACTCTTCGTCCTCACTTTACTCAGCCTCAGTCCCTTCAGCATATGACACAGAATCAGAGACTCCCAACGACCTACTAAATCTTTGATATTTTCCATATTCTTATCGACCTTTACTAAATTTAGTACCTACTTAAGTATCATATTTTGAGGTTTATTACCTTTGTTTGTTTCTACTTAGGCATAATATGTTGTTACTTATGTTCAATAAATATTATAAAAAATTCATTTTACTCACCTGATGGTAATCACAAGTCTTTCTTCAGGAAGGATTGGCTGTTTGTGCCAATTACACCACGTTTTTGTTAACCGCATTTTAATTTTTCCAAAATATAGGTGAATGTTTCAAGAGCCATTCTCATATACTGAAAAAAGCGCTGTTCGTGCCGTTTTAACGATTGGAATAAATGGTGATATTCACCATACACTTTTCGTTCTTGATTCACTGGATGTATACCTTGCTTCGTACGTTGCATTCTTAAAAATGCATTTTCCATTAATAAAAATCTTCATCTGAAGATGAATTAGACATCTTTGTAGTAATGGAAGTTGCTTTTAAACTGACGGAAAACCGGCGTTCATTGTGTACTACTGAGATGACTTGTACGCGCTGGTTTTCGGCGCCGAAAATAGGCGCTTATTAACCAGCTTTCTTTGTGTGCGTACCCTTGTTGCAATCTTAAAATTATATTCACGTACGCAGACAAGCCTCACAGCAACGTGCCATAGGTACATAGTGAATGGATTAATGCAAAGTATGCGGATTTCAGAACATAAGGAGAGACTTATTTTTGAAGACTTGTTAAAACAAAAATGTTTCGTAATGACTTAACTACTAATCTATTTACATGTCATTTCCATGTAAGTTTCTTATCAAGAATAACTCTTAAAAAGTTTATTACCCCAGAATTTGATAATTTTAGGTTGTCCCTTTTTAGTGTAAATGCCAGTTTCTGAGTTTTTTTTTTGTTGAGTACAAGTTCGATTACAGTAAATCACTGATTTGGTTTTATCTTCCATTTCAAGTTTCCATTTATCCAACTTATTTATATCCTTGTTGTTTAATAATATGGTTGTGTCGACTGCATAAAGTATTTTATTGATATTTCTCATGTAGGCAGGAAAGTTATTAATTTAATAAGGAAATAATACACTATCTTTTATCAGTAACATATTAGAGGTTGATTTTCCAAGTTTTACGCGTTGCTGACGGTTTTCTAAATAAGAAGCCACTGGTATAGTTATATGAGGTAAGTTTGTTTATCAAAATTTTGTGTGAAATGCAGTCGAAAGCTTTACTGAGAAACCATGGCACTTGTTTTGTTTTTGTCCCTCCTAAAACCAAATTGCTGCATGCAGAAGAGATGATTATCTTCAAAGTAATTATTTGTCAGTTCTGAAACTATCTTCTCAAAAATTTTTGAAATGACTTTGAAATTTTTGAGATGGGTCGGTAATTATTTAGATTGTCTATGTCGCCTGATTTAAGTAACGGAGTTACTACACCTATTTTTAGATCGTCCGGAAACCTGCTTGATGATATGCTCTCGTTGATGAGTAGTGTCAGAGGACTTGCTAAGCTATTAATTTCACTTTTTATTAATTGTGCGGTCAGGCCGTATGCATCTCTGCTGTTAATATTTTTCATTGACATCACCGTTTCCTGTATTTTATTAACGAAACCTTGTTTAAAAGCAAATTTATCTAGTTGATTGGTTGAGGATGATTAATATAGTTTAACATCACTTTTAAAAGCGTTTGCTTAAGAGACGATGCAGTGGATACGAAAAAAGCATTGAATTCATTTACTAAAATCTTTGATGAATTGATAAGGTGTTTAGAAGTGTTACGTTTTTGATTAATAATATCCCACATTTTTTTGTGCGGTTACTGATAGTTTGGATTTCAAGACCGTTGCATTGTCTGTTACTCCGTTTTATTTCATCTCTGTAGAATTTACAAAAAGAATTACGTTCTTGTACTAAATCCAGACATGGAAAGTGTTTACATAGTTTACAGAGGAATGCTGAATGGTATTTGTGTGTTTTTAAGGCCGTACTAAACAACTTCACATTACCATCTTTGGTTCGGCTGTGTATAATTTTTTCAGAGAACGCCAGCTTTACCGAATCTATAAGATTTTCGACAAATGTCAATTCTTTCTTGCCGGTACTCCAATTTTTAAGGTGTATAAAATTTCAGGAAAGATTACAAACAATACTGTAAAACAAATCAAAACCTCTTCTTGTAAAAGGTCTATATTTCTTAGTGGTAGATGTCTTTTTGTCAAAAAAACGGTAATGGTAGACAAATGTTTTGTCTTAAATGATCTGATATTCACAGAGACTTCGAGATAAATAGTGTGTTTTCTTGTAATTCCCTTTGGCAAATATCTGGAAATATTTTTTTGGGGTGATCACCGAGGTCAAACGGGTCAGAACGCAAAATTAATAAAAATGTTGTCAAGACAGTTGGATTGTCTGGTGCTACTCATAATAGTAAGTTTAAATCCAAAAGACTCAAACAGGTTACACAGAATTGTTGATTGGCGTTCATTTCAACCAAATTTGACATTAAAGTCACCGCAGATGATGGTATTTAAACCCTCTGGAGTCTTCAATAACGTGTTTTCAATGGTGGATAAAAAGTTCCCGAAATCACCCAGTGGAGAGCGAGAGATGCATATTACTACAATGTTGTATGTTAAACAGGATATTGCACAGATCTCACAGTCTACCTCCACTGACATATAATTTATGGAATACATTGGTACATAATTTAAACATCTATTTATTAAAATCATTACCACGTCATGAGATTTTGTTTTTCTAGTAAAAGTGGTTGCTAACTTTAAGTTTCCGATATTAACACCATTGTGCGTTTTGTCTTCATCTATCCAGTATTCACTTAAACACAGAAAATCGATATTCATTAAAGAACTAACTAAAAATGTATTTAGATCGTCAATTTTGTTCCTTGGGAACTGTATATTAATGTGAAACAATATCAAGTTACCTTTATAATTTTGGGTTGTACTTTTACAGTTCCTGTCGAAAGTCGTTGGAAAAACGATTAACTCTAACATTTGCAGGCCAAGTTTCTGCCGGCGTGACTATATCGGCAAATTGTTCAGCAACAGATATTTTAAAAGAACTATACTCTTCAGGGTGACACGATTGAAGTTTTTTACTTAAGTAATTTTGAATGTCATTAACCTTTGTGTTGGGTTCTAATCGGTAGACATGATAATGCATGAGTTTGGTGGCCGCTTTTAACGTAGTAGCAGCCGACGAACCATAAACGATGTTTTTTTGTCGAATTTTTTGATTCGTAACAAGTTGAAAGTTATCAGTGTCTTTAACTTTTGCAGAAATTTTGGTATTAATAAGAGCTAAACCTTGGCTCGATGGTTGTTTCGTTATCGATAACTTTTCGATAATCGCCGAGTTTTGTTGTACTTTATTTGCGTATGTTAACAATTTGTCGTTATTGCTAGCAACCTTATTTGACTTATTTCGGTTATCAACTAAATTATTTATCTTTATTAACTGCATTAATTCAAGATTTGCGGTTTTAAGATCATTCACTTCACTACTTAATTTAATTATTTTTTACTCAGTTTTTCAGTTTCACTTGATAATATTTTTATGATATTCAAGTTCATTATAATGTCATAATTACATTATTACTACGTAGGCCAGGTGCCATGTTTACCAGAGACGATTTCGTCGTCTATCGTCACTAGTAGGGAAGTTTACAACCTTTAATATTCAGTTTCCAAATTTCACTTGTTTATGTATAATATGCAATAATTGAATACTACCGTCAATTTTAGATCTGGTATTGATAAGTTACACAAAACTTACGGTAATTTGTTGAAAATCTATAGATCGCGTTGCAACCATCAATTAAAATAAAAATCTTTTGCAATCTTTGAATAGAGTGTAGATTACTTTAAATTTTGTTCTGAAAGCGAACCAATTTTTATACTAAAAATTGAACATATAAAGTAACGAGTGAAGGATACTCAATATGCCTGTAATACTTACCTTTTAAAGAATATACGTACACTTCGATATTTATTCATTAACATGGATTCCAAATTAGAGAACATATTAGAAAAATTCAAACTAGATTTAAAAAGAAATTAAGCAAACTATAAAAAACAAAATGAGTGCGTTAAACATCTTACCTTTTCTGGAAGAACAAAGGAAACAAATAGTTGAAATAAAAAGAGAAAATTCTCAGATTAAAGAAGTTGTTTTTAAAACACCAGAGAATTATTGAAGCCAATATTCGGAGAAACAATATCATATTTTTTGGGCTACAAGAAGTGAATAACGAAACATCAGAATCATTACAAAAAAGTGTAATCGACCTGTGTACTAAAGTCTTAAATGTGAGAATAGAGAGGTATGATTTAAACTATTTAAAGAGATTAGGACAATTTAAACAGAAGGCAAGGCCAGTGATCGTTTCATTTATAGCTAACATTCAAAAGTGGGAAGTCTTACAAAATGGCTCTAAATTGAAAGGAAGTAAAATTTCAGTGACTCAGGATTATGATAGAAATACCCAAATTACTCGTAAAAAGTTAAATAGTATTCACATAGAAATCAGGTCGTGATAGCAAGATCAGAGGAACTGGACTTGTCATGGAAAATTTACTCATTACACAGAACTGATTAAAGAAAACAATTTAGAAACCGACTTAGAGATAACGGATGATATTAGTTCCTCTTCACCAACTGATGATGGCCAACTAAAGAAAAGGAAAAGAAACAAAGCAAACATGAATGACTCAAAACAATCGGAAATATTTCAGGATTTTTTTCGACCTAGGACAGATTCGTTCTCATCGGCAAGATCGTCCAAGGCTGGAGTATAAACAAGATTCAGCTATTAACCATTTTAGAATAGTATCTTATAACATATCAGGGTTAAAAAATTTAATTTATAATCTAGAATTTAAGTTGTTTTTAGAGAAATAAGATGTATTTTTTCTTTTTGAAACTTTTATTGAGGATGAGAGTTATTTTTGTAAATTTGAAAAGGTACTTAGTGATTATCATTTGAGATGGGTGCCAGCTGTTCCAGAATATAATGTAGGGAGAGCAAGTGGGGAAAGTATTTATGAAATAAAAAAAGATAAAAGATCTCAGAATGTTATAAAATTCTTTAATTTAGATCAACAGGTGGTCGTAAAAGTAAATTGTAAAAACACTAATACCGATGGACTCTATTACATAGTACCGGTCTATTTGAATTATAATCATTGGCTGCAAGATTTTCAAAATTTGTATAAACTTATAAAGAAATATGATACATTCAAATTTATAGTTATAGGTGATTTAAATGGCCGAGTAAGTAATTTACAAATAATTCCAGAAAACATAACCGGTGGCAGTGGCGTAACTAAGGTTTTGAGGCCCCCCCTGCAAAATTTTGTTTGGGCCCTTTTGCTGCATTAATATACTATTCATTTGGAAGTACGTACATATAGTATGAATACTTAAATTTTCACAAAGGAAAATAATCATTAAAAATTAATAATTTGCCATAATTTGTAATTAAAAAAAAACAAAACCGCTTTGTATTTATAAGACATTTTTACAAAATCAATCAATTGAAGTAAACACACAATCAGCATTATACATGTATATTGTTTTACGTGGTACACTAATAACTAAGAGTAAACCACTTAGAATTCATAGTAAATCTGCCGGCCTACGATGTTTAATAGATACGAACTTCTCAACAACACCATCAATGTTTATTTGTCGACTTTTCTCGTTTTCGATACTCAACACAGCCAAAGAGCTTAATCTGCTTTGGGACATAGAACTGCGCAAATAAGATTTAATTATTTTAAGTTTTGAAAATGACCTTTCAGCAGAAGCTGTTGTCACAGGCAGTGTCAAGTATAATTGATAAGCTGTAAAACATCTGGAAAACTGCTAGCTAAAAAGTAATTGTCAACTATCAATAACTCTGCAACTTCCTTAATTGTTTTTCTTTTTAATTTCGTCTTCCATTATTAATTTAAATGAATCTAATTGATGAGAAAGAGACGGTGATAAATCGGCGAAATATTTAGTACTTAAGTTACTTGCTTTGTTATCTAATTCTTCATAAGTAAATTTAAAGAGAAGTTCGGGACCCAAAAATGAAAACAAATCAACTACAGTTTCCATGCTATCAAATCTCGTTATGATCTGGTTCGTGACCACATCTAAACAGGCTTTATAGATGGTAATTTTGAATCTACGAACCGGATCAGAAATCGATTCATCGGCAGCCAAATTATCAAAAAACTTTTTCGCTTGTCGTGGCCTTTTTTGAATAAACTTTGGTGTTATGCTCCAAGTGCGTGCAATGTCAGTAGCTTCTAATAAAACTAAGTGAAAGTTGTCTCGCAATTCTAGAAAGTGGCTTCTTATTTTCTGAAGAAGATTATGAGCCCTGTGTAAATCGAAATGAATATTTTGTAATAATTTAGATGCTATATTTGTATATTCCAAAATTTTACTTTGAAAAACAAGTATAAATACAAATTCAAATGATTCCATTTTAGATTTCAATGCCATAGCTTCTGTTCTTTCTGAAGGCTTGTTATTTAAAAGAATAATAACTGACAAACATTTCAGAACGGATTTAAAATTTTTCTTACTGACAGTAAGCTGTCAAATCGTGATGACCATCTGGTGGGACATAGTGACTTTAAGGTTGTTTTTATTGAATCGCTTTCTTCCAAAATTGTATTTAATTTTGCCAGCGAGGTAAACTTTCACTGAAAAACACATAAATTGCCTGAATAGTATCATAAAAGTTTCGTATCTCTGGGATATTCTGGACGGAATCATTTAGTACCAAGTTGAGATTATGAGCGGAACAATGTATGTATTCAGCCGTCGGTACCTTCTCTTTGATCTTCGCTTGGACACCTTTGTATTTACCGCTCATGTTCGCTGCTCCATCATAGCCCTGTCCGCGACATTTTGTTATGTCTAACCCTAAAGTAGTCAAAATGGTACTAACTTGTTTTCCTAATGCATCTCCAGTTTGACTTGCCACTTCAACAAAACCCAAAAATGATTCTTTCACTTCAATAGTCCTAGTCTTTCTGTCTGCCTTGTCTAAATAAATTTTAACATATCTGATTATAATGCTCAATTGATCTTTTTACTAATATCTTGCGTTGTATCTAGTATTATAGAAAAGAATGGGGCGTTGTTTATTTCTTTGACAAGTTCTCTTAATACAGTGTTTGATAGTAATTCTATTAATTCATTTTGAATTTGTGGACTCAAATACTTTGTCCTACTTTTGTCATTTTTAAATGTTTTTCTAGTAGAGGGTCATATTTTGCTAATAATGCTATTAGATTAAGAAAATTAGATGTAGTGTATTCTGTACTCAATTCGGTTGAAACAGAAACAATTTCACGATGACCACGGAAAGGCAAATTACACAACGCTAATGTAAGTGTGACATCAATTATCCTTTTCAGTATTTCTTTCCATTTAGTGCGCCCTTTTTCTAGTAAAGTAAGAATCGTGTTATCTTTTTCCAATTCCCATATGTAACACAAGACTTTAAATGTGTTGCACTATTTTCATGTGCCTTAATTTTTTGCTCAATCCTTGCCAGTCATTAATTGTCCCATTGCTCCAGGGATTGGAAGTGTCGCCGTCTTTGTTGCTGAAAAGCCAACATGGTTCACAGTAGACAGCATTTTTAATAACTGAGTAGCACAACCATTGCCTATCAATAGTCTGTCCGCTCTTAAGTTTTGTTTTATAATAATCAGTACTAAATGACCTTTTAGTTTTTCGCTTCTTGGAAAAGGTCCTACTGGCCTAGAAGATGGAGAATTGATTATTAACAATTTGGTGTGTTCATCTAAAATCTCAGAAAACAATGCTCTATCAGTGTTTTCTAACAAGAGGAGACTGGGACTATCGGTTGTCAAAGAAACTTGCGTGCGTTTCGTTACTTCAGCCATATCACTAACACTAACACTAATTTCACCTTGTTGTATTCCGCCACTGTCACTGTCACTATAGTCTGTAGAGGTTCCAGGTCTAGGTTCATCTTTCTGACCTACAGTATCTGGAGAGCTAGCACTAACTTTAAAAAAGTATCTAGTCTTGGTAGTTTTTTAGTTTTTCCTCTTTTCACGAATTAATTTCCGTTTTTGAGCCCCACTTAATGCCTTTTGGAATTCATTTTCATATCCGATCCGGATAAAGTTTGTTAGAAATTAATTTAAGTGAATTTAACCATTGATTTAACTAAAAAATAGGAAGTAAAAAGAACGTCAAGTTCGAATGCGACTAAAAATAAAACGCTTGTGAAACAGGGATTTTTAAATTGCTTAATTTTGTTTGGCTGTTTTGTTCGTGTGGTGTAAGTGGTGTTTATATTTTCTTAGAATATCTTTTATACATAACATTCGTGTTTTCGTGGAATCACTTTGTTGACAACCGAGCTATGGTCAATAGTTTAAGTTTCTTTTAGTTTTTTTATATGCATTATTTGTGCATTAGCTCGTTATCGTACGGGCCCATTGTATTTATATTTCCCTTTTGTTGCGATTTCTAAATTTGTTATTGTAGTTATAGGTGATTAGTTTAAGCATTTATATTTTAAAGTATTGTTTGGTATTTTAATCCTTTTCAATAACATACTCGTTTTAAAAGTGCTTTTGTAAGAATAGCATGATTAATACTTTCTAATGCACATATTGATTTTTGGTCAACCAACGGTAGCGTAAATTAGTTTTACGGTGGTAGTTAGGACCTTTTTCATGAAAACCGTTGACTGATTCTGCTTCTTTATAAACTTCACACAATACATATTTTTTTTTATCTGAACACATATTTAATATTTTTTATTAATTTTCCGATTTAATATGATACTAACGTAAAATATTTCGGCTTTTAAGTCTACAAGGGCCCCCATTTTTACTGGGCCTCCCCGCATCGCAGGGTCTGCGGGTACCTTAGCTACGCCGCTGACCGGTGGTTCAATTCTTCAACGTTCGAATAGACATTCTAAAGATCAGGTTTTAAATATAAAAGGTAGAAACTTATTAGGTTTTTTTGACGATTTTAATTTAATATTACTTAATAGACTACATTCGTATCCGAAAGAGGTTCATCAGTTATTGACCTGTGTGTAGCCACTGCAGATCTCATTCCTTATCTATTTGAATTTAATGTAGAAAATGAGATATTTTCTGACCACTACCCGATTAAGTTAACTTGCAACATTCAGTTAGATACGGTTAATGAAGCACTGCCATTCTGCCCAAACTTATATTGTATTCAAAAAATACAACAAATTATAAAGCTAAATTAAACCAAAAAATTGTTGAATTGGGTGATTTTGCAGATTTTAATAGTGGTGATTTGATAAAAATAATTAAAGATGTCGACAATAAAAATAAAACTATTGGTTTAAAATGTAAAAGTTATGTGAATAAACAAGAATGGTTTGATTCTGATTGTAGAATATATCGCAAAAGGTTTTTAACCTACTGAAATTGTTTAGAAATACGAATTCCGTAACAATTAAAACTTTGTACTTGAGTGCGAAATAGGAATACACATTTATTTGTAATAACAAGAGAAAACAATTTACTAATAAAATTTTGGAAAAGTTAAACGAAGTTAGAGATGCCAGTCAGTTTTGGAAATGTGTTCGTTTTTTAAACGAAAAAGTTATCAAGTCGATAAAAATATTACAATAAAAGAATGGCATGAATACTTTAAAAGAGTTTTAAATCCCCTTTGAATACTCGTAGAGTGGCGTATGCAGAACCTAAAATAGAGAATGAGCTACTAGATAAGCAGTTTACAGTTTCGGAGCTGGTTTTTATTTTGAACGCTGTTAAAGACAATAAGGCGCCCGGTAACGATAGGGTGCCTTATGAATTTTTTAAAAACGCCCCAGACAGTTTTCTAAATCGGTTAGTACTTTTATACAATAAAATATATAATTCAGGACACGTTCCTAGTAGTTTTAAGGACGCCATTATTTTTCCTCTATTCAAGAAAGGCGACTTTCAAACTACCGGGGAATCTCGTTTGGTAACTCTATCGGTAAACTATTTACTGGACTTTTGTTGCAAAGACTTAAATCGTGGGCTGATCAAAATAAGAAACTTCAGGAATTTTAAGCAGCTTACAGAAAATTCTATTCTACTGTGGACAATATTTTTACGTTAATGAGTGCTATTAAACTAAAATTAAAAACTAAGCGACAAAAGTATATGCCTTCTTTGTTGATTTCTCCTCCGCTTTTGACTACGTAGATCGGCATGCACTCTTATATAAAATCAGTGTAATGGGAGTTTCATATAAAATGTTAAATATAATTAAAAATCTATACTCAGGAACTTTTTCTTCAGTTTGGTGCAATGATGGCTTAACCGAAAGCTTTCCTACTAGTATGGGGGTAAAACAAGGATGCTTGTTGAGCCCACTGTTATTTTCTTTTTTCTAAACGACTTTGGTGACTGTTTGAGTGGTGACTTAAACATTAGCGGTACTCAAATAAAGTTGTTAGCTTATGCAGACGATTTAGTATTGCTGTCCTCAAGTAATGTACAGTTACAGATAATGATAACTGAATTGGAACAATATTGTGACCAGTGGAATCTGAAACTAAATTTAACAAAGTCTAAAATCATGGTTTTAGAAATGGTTGACGTCCTGCTAAAAATGAAAAATGGTGGTTTCAAGATCAGCTCATAGAAGTGGTAAATAATTATAAGTATTTAGGTGTTAAGTTATCTTCTAATCTTGCTTTAAATCAACATTTTGATGAAAGATTGACAAAAGCAAAATTTTCGTTAAACATTTTTAATAATATATTAAGCAGTAGAGCTTCATTTGGTTCAAAATTAAAAATTTTCAACTCAGTATCGAAGGCAATTCTTTGCTATGCAGCACAGATATGGGGATTTAAAATGTATGAAAATGTGGAGGTATTTTTAAGATATTTTATTAAGAAAGCGTTGTCTTTACCTACTAATACACCAAACTATATTTTATACCTAGAAACTAACCTATACCCCATATTTACTCACACTTTTAAGCTGCATTTCAATTATATACATAAATGTTTAAATTTGTCTAACAGTAGGTACCCATATATCGTAACAAAGGAAATAATCAATCAAAAGCTGTTTTGGTTCACTGAATGGAAAAAGCTTGGTTTCATCTATGACATTCCTTTAAGTGATTTACTAACTAATCAAATTAATGTGACCACTATTATTGACAAAATTAAACAAAACTTTAAAGTACAATATCATAATATGAAGCTCAACAGTGTTCACCACATTTGGTATAAACAGTTAAATGTAAACGATAGTTATGTTTATAATGAAATTGATAGAAGAGCTGTAAGCTGGATATTTAAAGTTAGAGGCGAAATGTTACACTTAAATAAATACGATTTTACAGAAATCATTAAACTCTGTTCGCTGTGTAATAAAAAAGAAGAAGAAGACGTATACCACTTTATCGCTGTCTGTCCAATATTTAATGAATTTAGGTTGCGGTATTTTTCTAAACAGTTAATAACTCCTGAAGATTTTATAAACTGTTTAAATTCAAAAAAAAATTCAAAAATTATAAATTACTGTAGAGCGGCATAGCGGCTTAGACATAAGCTAATATGTAAGTTCAATTATTGAGTTATTATTTTGTTAGGTTCTATTTGAAAATTAATTTAATTAAGTTTAAAATAAATAAATACATAGTAGAGGCAAATTCCTCTGACGGTTTTTAAAAAAAAAGATTTTTATCCTGTTTTTCTTTTTATAACGTATAAGTGTAATATCAAACACAGAAAAATTCGCTTGCAATCAAGAAACTTTGTACAAGAATTTACATTTGCACCTTGAACATCAGCAATATGCATTTATTGTTGTTTACTTCAAAGAAACTTACATTTCAAACTGTTAATAACTAATTTTAATGTTTTTCCGTTACTGTGTTACAATATTTTTAAAAAATCTCTTCAATTAAGTAAGTTTTTAAAAATTTATTAAACAAATGAATCTTTAATTTTTACTATATTTTCATTAGGTGAGATTTTTGAACAATGCACAAATAAGTAAATATAGAGTTGTTTTGTTTCCCGCCCCCTTCGAGTTTTGCTAACACAAAAGTGTATTTCTTCAATTGATTTAAACAAATAGCTTCCGCTAAAATTTTATCACTTTTTACCGGTTTTTCAGTTAAGTTATTTCTCGATATAATATTGTTTTAGTCTTACAGGTAGTATATTTCTTCTTCATTTGGTCTTTGATGTTAAAGGTTCTGGGCAAATCAAAGCTCGCTTGGGACCCAAACACAGAAACTGCGATTTCGAAGTAGTAGAACTTTGTCTTGGGCTGTGGACTCCATTGGGGTCTCAACGGGTTTTGTTTTGGGTTCTGCTTATACTTTAGGTATCACCCCATTCATACGTTCAGATGTTACGGTATTCAAATGTTGGGCTGTCAATGTTGGGCTAGAAGTAGTTTGCAGATGGTATTTAATGTCACAATTTTAACAAGTACATCACTTTTTAACAGGATTGTTGTAAAAAAGATATACAGGGTTTATGAGATATAAACCACATCATCATATTCAAGTTAAGTTAATGGATTTTTTTTATTTAATTTCTACAGCATGTTTGTTTCAACACCGGACATATTCTCCAACCGTGAAAGTAATTTTTTCACGGCACACTTTCTTTGATTACGGTAAGAATCAAACCAATTGATGTTTCATAGTTTGTCTAGCTTTTTGAAAATCAGAAATAACTTTTTGGAAAATTGTTTATGTTTCTAAAATATTAAATTAAACTTGTCAGTTAACATGAGGAAACGTATTTTTGTGAATTTCATTTCGTAATATCAATGGAGCTAAAGCTATCTTAAATTAATAAACGTATAGCAATTAAACAATTAAAAAAAATAATAAAGTCTTAATAATCGTTGCTAACAATTTCCATAATTTGAAAAAGAAGTGTTTTATAGCCACCTGTGCAACAGCTGCACTTTATCAGCAGATAAGAATGTATCCGTCACTTAGAAATTACGCTAAAATTCTTTTAGGTAACGTGATATCGGTTCATTGTTGTACCTATTTTTAAATATTTGAATTAGTTAGTATTCATGCAAATGCTGCAGCAAGTGGTAGAATAACATTACCGGGAGTGTCGGGAATTCGGGACTTAGTGTGATTGTGGTTATGGTTGACTGAATCTGGAGAAAACTATATCAACGCGCTTTTAAGGTAAGGAAGTAGTTTAATATTGTTCCCATACGGATTTTTTACAATTGTTAACATTATAGGTTACAATTCAGTCCATTTTTATTTCACAAAATTTCTAAATTCATTTCCTGACCTGTACCATAATGCGATTTAGATAAAATTTTAACAAAAATATTTATGAAATTAATGTGTTTGGTTGAAATTGGGTATAATGTAAAAGGTATCTTTTTTGTAATTTTTTTAAATTTTGTATATTTTTAAGCTTTATATGTTATCTTATTGTGGTAATATTTTACAAATTCATTTAAAAAAATTTGACATGGTACTACGTTAATTTTCTGAAACTTGGTAATTAACAATAGATTATTTCTAAGAAATTCTTTTAAAAAAATTACTTATTTGCATATTTTTTTAATTAATAATCGATATTAAATATGAAGTATAGTTTTGCTGTAAACCTATACTTGAACTTGAACATATGATAATATTGCAGTGGATTGTAATTGTTTAATTTAAAAAAAAAATGTTTTATTGAAATTTGAGCCGGCCCTAGTTTTTTTTGTGAGTCGTATATGTTTTTTAATGGACAATTAAATTTTGAACAAGTAGTTTATTTGACTTTTTTTAGGATACGCCTCCTTAAAAAATTATTGCTTAAATTAACGTCATAATATATGGGAAACTTTTATGAAATGAATATTTGGTTGAAATTAGCTGTAATGTAAAAAAGTATCTTCTTTAATTAAGTTTTTTAATTTTGTAGATTTTAGGTTTGTATTTTACGGAATTGCGATATCTTACAAATTCATTTAAAAAAATTTGACATGGTATACGTTAATTTTCTTAGACCGGGTAACTAACAATAGATTACTACCAAGAAGTTCGTAAACAAAATTAAAAAATTATTTACTTGCATATTTTTTTAATTAATAATTGTTATTAAATATAAAGCATAGTTTTGCTGCAAACCTATACTTGACCCTTAACATATGATTATATTACAATGAATCGTTTAGGAAGGCACCATTTTTTTGGGGATTGTATACATTTTTTAATAGAGAATTAAATTCTGAACAACTTGTTACTAACTGTTTTGAACTTAAGGTTATTAATAAATTGTCATAATATTTATGAAATATTTATAAATTAATATTTGTTGAAATAAAATCTTCTTTAATTAAATTTTCAATTTTGTATATTTTCAAGCTTTATATTTTATGGTATTGTGATAATATTTTATAAATTATTTAAAAAAATTTGACATGGTACACATTAATTTTTTAGACCAGGTGATTAATAGATTATTTCGAACAAATTCTTAAAAAATACAAATTAAATTATTTACTTGCATATTTATTAATTAATAATCGTTATTAAATATGAAACACAGTTTTGCTGCAAATCTATATTTAAACCTGAGCATATGATTATATTTGAATGGATCGTAATTATTTAAATTAAAAAAAGTAGTTTATTGAAATGTGAGTCGGTTTAATTTGGTTTTGGGAAGACATTTATTTTGAGTGGTCGTATATATTTTTTTGCTAGAGAATTAAATTCATAACAACTAGTTTACTTGATTTTCTTTAGGAAACGCCACTTTTAAAAGTTGTTAATTAAATTAACGTCATAATATATGGAAAACATTTATGAAATTAATATTTGATTAAAATTAGTTATAATGTAAAAAAGTCCTTCTTTAATTAATTTTTCTAATTTGTATATTTTCAAGGTTTGTATTTTACGGTGTTGTGATAATATTTTACAAATTTATTTAAAAAAATTTGACATGGTATACGTTAATTTTTTTAGACCGGGTAACTAATAATAGATTATTTCGAACAAATTCTTAAAAAATCAAATAAAATTATTTACTTGCATATTTTTTAATTAATAATCGTTATTAAATATGAAAGCACAGTTTTGCTGCAAATCTATATTTAAACCTTGAGCATATGATTATATTTGAATGGATCGTAATTATTTAAATTAAAAAAAATAGTTTATTGAAATGAGTCGGTTAATTTGGTTTGGGAAGACACTATTATTTTGGGGAGTCGTATATATTTTTTGCTAGAGAATTAAATTCATAACAACTTGTTTACTTGATTTTCTTTAGGAAACGCCACTTTATAAAAGTTGTTAATTAAATTAATGTCATAATATATGGAAAACATTTATGAAATTAATATTTGATTAAATTTATTAGCTTTTAATGTAAAAAATCCCTTCTTTAATTAATTTTTCTAATTTGTATATTTTCATAGTTTGTATTTTACGGTATCGTCATAATATTTACAAATTTATTTAAAACATTTTGACATGGTGAAAAGGAGAGAGATTTATTTAATTGCCACGTTGAAATGTACACAGTTGAAAAATGTAAAAAACAATATCCTCTTTAATTAAAATTTTAACACGCAATTAAATATGTAAATAAATTTTCAAGCTATTATATTTTATGGTAAAACAATAATACTAACTATAAATAAGTAAATTTAAAAAAAAAAATAATTTTTTAACTCAAATTTCTTCCAAGAAAAAAAAAAATTTTTGTGAGTAAATTAGATTAAATGAACTCTTTATAATTGTTAATGTTTTTGATTGAAACTGGTAATTTAAAAAATTTCTACAAAATTGAACATAAATGGTATACGTTAATTTTTTCGACCGGGTGATTAATAGATTATTTCGAACAAATTCTTAAAAAATACAAATAAAATTATTTACTTGTATATTATTTAATTAATAATCGTTATTAAATATGAAACACAGTTTTGCTGCAAATCTATATTTAAACCTGAGCATATGATTATATTTGAATAGATCGTAATTATTTAAATTAAAAAAAAAGTAGTTTATTGAAATGTGAGTCGGTTTAATTTGGTTTTGGGAAGACACTTATTTTGAGTGGTCGTATATATTTTTTTGCTAGAGAATTAAATTCATAACAACTAGTTTACTTGACTTTCTTTAGGAAACGCCATTTTAAAAAGTTGTTAATTAAATTAACGTCATAATATATGGAAAACATTTATGAAATTAATTTTGATTAAAATTTGCTATAATGTAAAAAAAGTCCCTTCTTTAATTAATTTTTCTAATTTATTATTTTCAAGGATTGTATTTTACGGTATTGTGATAATATTTTACAAATTTATTTAAAAAATTTGACATGGTATACATTAATTTTCTTAGACCGGGTAACTAACAATAGATTACTTCCAACAAATTAAAAAAAAAATTATTTAGTTGCAAATTTTTTTAATTAATAGTTGTTATTAAATATAAAGCATAGTTTTGCTGCAAACCTATACTTGAACCTGAACATATGATTTATTGCAATGGATCGTAATTATTTAAATACAAAAAAGTACTTCATTGAAATTCGAGCCGTCCCAAGTTGGTTATAGGAAGACACATATTTTGAGGGGTAGTGTATATTTGTTTGCTAGAGAATTAAATTCTGAACAACTAGTTTACTTGACTTTCTTTAGGAAACTCCCCTTAAAAAGTAATTAATTACATTAATGTCATAATATATGGGACACATTTATGAAATTAATATTTGGTTAAAATTAGCTATAATGTAAAAAACTTTTCTTCTTTAATGAATTTTTCTAATTTTGTATATTTTCAAGGTTTGTATTTTATGATTTTGTGATACATTTTAGTAATTGATTTAAAAAATTTACATACAAAACATTAACAAAAATATTAAATGAACTTATTTGATACGTGCACGTTAACAAAAAAGAAAATTTAATTACTAAAAAATATTCCGTTTTGCTTTGATTATGATTTTATTGATCTATGATCTTAGATAACTAACCTTTCAATTTTTATTGTTCCATCATGTTGTAATCTTCTTTAACCTTTAAGTGGTAACGCGGTGTCTCTCAGGCACAGACGCATTTTCAGTTTACAATATTTCTGTAATTTTTGTAAATATGTAATTTTCCTTTCAGGTAATCTTTTATTACACTATTGAGAAACGAAAGTTATAAATTCATAAGTTTTAGTGCACATCGGAATTAGTATGTAGCCTCTAAAGTGTATTGGGTTGTTTTCTGTGTCTCGGAAACACCGGGTTACTGTAAATGTCACGTATATTTTTAAATTATAAACAGAAATATTACATTTCAATAAACACCAAAACATACATTGACGCCAGCACTTTCATAAATAACGTACATTATTACCTTTCAGTTATGCTTACGCAGTATATAACAACGTGTAATTCTTTTCAAGAGTGAATATTTAGTTGTCTAAAATATCTTGCCGTGTGCGTATGCTAATAAATCTTCTAACGTCGACTGTTGTATATAATTTCAATAAAAATGTATGAGTTTCATCGACCCCTTAGTGAACAAGAATTATTACAGGCAGCAGAAGATTCTGTTCGTGAGATTGAAGAGTTTCGGAACATGCCGTGTTCAGATACGGACTTAGAGGAACATGAAAGTTTCAGTGAACATAATACTGATACTGAAGAGGAAAGTGAAACTAGCATTACGGATCATGAAGAGGAGGAGGCCGTTCAAGAACAAGGAAATTATTATTTAGGCAGAGATAAAATTTCTAAATGGGAAAAAAATCGCTTCCAGCATCCAGGACCAGACAACACAATATTGTAACACATTTACCTGGCAGTATTGGAGTTGCGCGAAGTGTTGTGAATTATTTAGAAGCTTTTTTATTATTTTTTGACAATGAAATTACCAGTTTGTTAGTGGAAAATACAAATATCTACATAATTACAAAAATTAGTGGCAACTACGTTAAAAAATCTCAATGTCGGGAAACAACAGATATAGAAATGAGAGCTTTTCTAGGTTTGTTGATAATGTCGGGAGTGGTTCTCATTTGAACTATCAAGATTTATTTGCCCAAAAAGACATAGGACATTATTTCTTTAGTTCAGTTATGACATATAAACGTTTTCTGTTTCTTTTGGCATCTTTACGTTTTGATGATATACGTACACGTAGTGAAAGACTCAAAACAGACAAATTAGCACCAATTAGGTCTTTATTTGAGAAAATAGTGCAAAAGTGCTCCACATTTTTCCAGCCAAGTGAATATGTAACCATAGACGAACAACTTATCGGTTTCCGAGGAAATGCAGTTTTCGCCAATACTTACCCAATAAACCTAGCAAATATGGAATAAAAATATTTGCCATGGTTGACGCCAGAAATTTTTATTGCTCAAAGATGGAGATTTACGCGGGTAAACAACCAGATGGGCCATATGCAGTTTCCAACACGGCAGAAGATATTGTCTGTAGGCTAATAGAACCGGTAAATCAAACGGGGAGGAACGTGACCGTTGATAATTGGTACACAAGTATCCCACTGGCCTTACGTTTACTTCGTCAGCATCGACTAACACTTGTAGGAACAATTAGAAAAAACAAAAGGAAATTCCTGCTGATTTTCAAGCAAATAAAAATCGACTACAATATTCAACATTATTTGGATTTACCAAAGAAATGACATTAATGTCATATGTACCAAAGAAGTCTAAAGCTGTTATATTACTTTCAACTTTTCACAATGATGATAAAATAGATCCAAGCACGTATGAGCATCAAAAGCCAGATATTTTGACTTTTTACAATCTCACAAAAGGTGGTGTTGATGTAAACGATAAACTCTGTGCCACTTATAATGTTGGCAGAAGAACTAGAAGATGGCCTGTAGTTATATTCTTTCACCTACTAAATATTGCTGCAATAAATGCCAAGGTTATATGTGAAGCAAATTCGGAAACCCAGTAAACAGAAGCAAATTTTTGAAGGAACTGGCTTACGAAATGGTCAAACCATGGCAAGTAATAAGAGTAGAAGATACACATATTCCGAAAGCAATTAGGAAACGACTCAGAGAAGAACTAAACTTACCAGATAAACCAGTCCCCGAGCAGCCAGGAGGTCAACGCAGAAGATGCTATTATTGCCCTTGGGCTAGAAATAGGTCAACTAAACAAATATGTATGAAATGCCGGAGAAATGCATGTGGGAAACATATTAGAAACATTTTTGTTAAGTGTTTGCAAGACAATGACTAAAATTATTAATTTTTAGGTACCATGCACTTTAAGGAACAAATAAGAAATATTTTTAGTTTTCAATATTGTTTTATAAATAATAAAGCACTTTTTATTTTTAAAAATCTATATTCTTGACATATAATATTGCATTATTCGTTTAATTATATTTTAAAAGCACTTGCACAAATATTTTGGAGTCCGTGTGTACGAGACACCGCGTTACCGTAAAGAGTAAGTCGAGTGACGCTACCCCTTAAAGGTTAAATTCGATGCTTACTTTACTTTGTTTCCAAACTCTCAGTTCTTGAATTTATCTCGGTCAGTTTGGATTCAATATTTTAATTGATGAATCGCACCATTGTTAATAGTGCGTTTATCTTACCAACTTTATTTATTCATATTTCGTTTGTAATTTTACAGGATCGGTGTATTTTTATTCGTTAACTACGAAGTTTTTTCTCCTTTATTAGATAGAGTCGTTTGGATCTTATTTCCGACTAACTATGGCATATTTCTTTGCACTTCAATTAATGTTTGTATCTTTGACCTTAAGTTGATTTTGTTATAATGTTTTTACACCTGCGCTCATAATTTTTAATCTTGAACAGAATTCTGTTAGAGGCCAAACTAATCTCCACTTTATGCAATTTTGCAAACTTGCGTCATTCGTTACTCAAGAAATATATTTTGCGTCTCACATATTAAACACTTTTTGGGGAATACATACTAGCAGTGCGCCATCGCAAAACGATTTACTGTAAGTACCATTAAAACAGCTTTTAATTTGAAATGTGTGAAGTAAAACTTAATGTTTTATGAAAGACAAAACCTAGGGGCTTAGTCGCTGTAGTATCACATTGTTTTTAAAATGCTTACATTTTGTTTTTCTTACGTTTGAATTTGTACATTTTATAGCATATTCAACACCATATAACTTTAATAGAAATAAATACAAAATCTAAATTTTACCACAACCACGACAAATTCCCTACTTATAACTTTAAATTCAAATTAAACATTGCTAATAACTTGAAAAATTTGAACTTAAAGACCATTCCAGGAATAAAAATACTTACTGATTTACACGATTTAGCGATGGCGCACTCCTAGTACGTATTATTTTTAAGCGTTTATTAAAACGTAAACATCCGTTCTTATGAACTTTTAATTGTAACTACACTTATTTATTACAGGAATAAACTAAATTGCTTTTTTAAATTAATTATATGCCGGTCTTTAGAAATCTTATTTAACTTTAATTACCTTAATTTTACGTTTGATTAAAACATTTACTATAGATTCTTTTGAATCTGAAAAAAAATATTTTATTTTTAAAATAACACTTTCAGCGCAATATGTATCTTTTACATTCCAATTAAGTTGAAGGTTTTGGATATAAATTACAATTGTAAATTCTCGCGTTAATGACAGATATTAAAATAAATAAAAATTAATTTTAAAAAAATGATGTTGTGGGCTTGGGTATTTGAATTCAGCAAAACATAAATCCCAAAATTCACATTTTTTTACTTTTTAGAATAATTTTTGTAAACAAAATGAAATCTTTGAGTTTGCCATTAACACCCGCTTTAACAAAAAATTTCTTTGATAATTTAGAAAACAAGTTTTTTTTCGTGCAGCTCCTAATAAAGTCAGAATTTCAAAAAGAAGAATTGTTTCAAATATATTAGTTTTAGCTTTAAAAACCCCGAGAAAAAAATTATACATGTACATTTGCAAACGCTACTATTTTTTAAATTAATTTTTATTTATTTGACGGTAAGTAACCGTTTTTTTGTTTAATTTATTTTAATTTAAACTTACCAATATTTTGAAGATGGATTGTTAGTTATTTTAAAATCAAAACTGGTCAATAAAAACAAAAAATATTGGAAATTTAAAAATATAATTTTAATTATATAGTTTCTAATTAAATTTTGACACCGTCGCGTAAATCTCCATGTTATTTATGGACTGTTAGGTAAAAATAGAGTAAACAAATTTTCTATATAAAAATGGGCAATTAACTCCTTACTAGTTATGTGTAAAGTGTCCATTAAAAAATATATTGGGCGGTTTTTAAAAAATTTATTATTTGTTTTAAGATTATAAATTAAGGGATTAAGACATTCTTTAACTGCAAATTTTACAATATGTCTAAAATGATTGGATTCAATTTAACAAGGATTGTGATGTTTATTTTGCTGTTTCTATTTCATTTTGAAACCGTTGAAATTGCTTTACATTTTAATTTCCTACTAAATTTGATTTTGATTACACTGTCTAGATTGTTTGAATAGATTTTACTTTTCTGAAATAGATATTGTTTTTTTGTGTAGTTTTAAGTTTATTTTTAAGAATATTATTAGTGCGTGCATTGAAACGAGCAGCCAATGGAAAAGCTTAATTGAAACTCAGTTGGTGTTTCTATGCTCAAATCAAAACCGACAACCGTGCAAAACTTTGTTTTCTTGTGAAAATGTTTACCTTATCAAACAATTAAATTAGTGTAAGAATCGACTGAATAACAATTTATAGACAATTTCAAGGGTATGAATCATTAAAAAAAGTACAAAGTATGCATCGAATTTTAAAGTGCAAATAACTCCGAACTACAGCATAATGGTATAAACAAATAAACATATATAAGTTTAGTATTTTGCAAGCTTTATTTAAATAATATTTTTTAAATTTACCGCCATGACAGTAGTCACATGACATTTGTCAAAGTTTTTTTTGTCATTTAATATGCTGAATTCATTTGCCAAAAGAAATTTTTGGATATCTCAATTACAAAAATGTTTCCCATTTGATGCAAACTCTTTGCCGGTCACTGTAAAGTTTAATGTATTGATGTTAAAAGATATATAATGTTTAGTAATAAGATATAAAAGATTTATTGTATGCTGAAAAATTATATCAATTTGTGTGCGTACGTGATGACACAAAGTGAAAGTGAGGAGAAGAAGGCTTTGAGCAGTGAATAATGATGGACGCATTTTAACACCGTGGATAAAAGAAATTTCATCGTAAATAATAAAAAGACGTGTAGTCAACTGAAATTTGTTCTGCGTTAAACAATGTGCAATCAAATAAAATTATAAACAAGTTATACAGAAGAAATAAATGGAAAGCAACACCCAAAACAAAGGAAGCATAATATAAACGATCCACAGCGTTAGGCGGTCACTGCAGAAAAGACGTTGAAGGTCTCCGTAACATTACGTACAAAAAGCACGAGGTAAGTCTATATTTATAACAATGTAAATTGTGTTAAAAGAAGTCAAATTTTGTAGCGGAATATATTTACGTAAATGTAGTTAATGTCAAAAATTATATTCATATGTATAAAGATCGTTACGTTCAATTATTTAATTTTGTTTTTAAAAATAAAATTATGTTAAACCATAAACCATGTTTATTATTAAGAATTCAAGCCTTTGGGATATTGTTAACTAAAGAATTCTGTACAAAGAAAGTCTCATGTTCACATTTAATATAAAAATTATTTTATTCAACACAAAAATGCAATCACCGCAATCTGTATATTTTTCTATAAAAGTTATATTAAATATTCTTTTCAATTTCCGGTGTGTTGCAGAAGTTTATATGTAACGGCGATGATTTAAAAAAAGTGTGGGAAACACCTTATTAGATTAATTCAATATTTTAGATGGTTGAGTGTGTCGAATGATATAAATAAATTATTTATTTGAAAGATAATTTTGACTGTAAAAGTAATTTCGGAATTAATTATTCCAGTTATTGCTCTTTCCTATTACAATTTCCTTATTGAACAAAGTCATTTTCTTACTTCGTGGTTGGAGAGTTTTAGACGTTCCTAAATTGGTCACGGCAATATTATCACAAGCACGTTTTGCTTCCATTCTAATGCGGTTCGGTTATTACAATTTAAATATTTTATTTTCGAACTATGGATTTGGTAAGTCATTAAAATTTTTTTATTTAATAGAACTTTAAAAATGTATAAATATATTATTAGTATGTTTTTTTTACATTTTTCTAAGCTATTCCTATTCTGTTAACGTACAACGAATAAAAATAGTAGTAAATTTTGGTATTTGATGAAGTATACAAGTTCCAGCTTTCCTTGCGTGTCGGATCGATTTAGGGGTGCAAATCACCGTACCGTAAAGAGAGATTTAAATCGGGAATGTTCATTTCCTTCACATAAAGGTAGAAAGTAACCGCTCTGCAATTTACTAACGACAGCATTTCTTCTAACTTGACTTATACTATCAAATATTTAATCTTGTACATCCGTCAAATATCTTCATCTTTTATTTTCTGACATTCCCTTTCTGTTGTTAAATGAATAATCGTTTATCCAGGTTAGAAAGTTGTTACAGAAGACGTTAACGTAATTTTTTTTTTTTTATGTATATTTATGTATTGTGATACTACTTAAAAGTCATTATAAAATTGAACACCGAGTACATGGAGATATTGATTTTTAATTTACGTTGAATTCTTACAAAGAAAACCAACTAAAAAAATTAGCCTATTTTACTAAAAATTTAGAAAATTTAAAACTGTCAATAATTTGTAACAATAATTTTGAAAATCGTGTAAGAATTTTATAATAGTCATTTTTATTCTTGTACTGTGCGATCTATAAAAGAAAATTGAACTGGATTGAGTCTTGATTGAATAATAACATTACATACTTTGATTTTATGTTTATTTAATGTAAAAGATTGCGAACTCAAACAATAATTTTGAACTAAGTTATGTTTATTTAAACAATCTTTACATACCTAGTTAAAAATTATTTATTGTACAGAACGTGGCATTTAAGATAAAGATGTGTAACTTTTGTTGAAATTTTTCCTTTTAAAATAATCGTTAACTCTTTATTAGGCATATTAAAATTACGTTGAATTTCAATAACACAAACGGGAAAACACCAAAAAACTATACTCGGACACGTGTTTCAATAGCTAAGCTATCATCATCAGCGAACCGATACTGATGATGAAATACGTGTCCGAGTATACTTTTTTGATGGAGTTTTTTGGTGTTTTCTCGTTTGTTAAAATAAACGCTGCAGTTTAGAGTTCCATTCCTTTGTCCAATTACATAGAAAAGATGTTGTTCGTTTGGTATTGCGCGTGTTAGTTATACAGTTTTCTTATCTTTTTTAGTTGCAAGTCCCGTTCAGTTTGTCGACTTTAGCTTAAGATAAAATACGTTTTTCTGTTTCATACTTTCGATTATGTTTTCCTGATATAGATCGGACTTTCATCATCATTGCTGTTTGGTGGCAGACGACGATCAGCCCTTGCAGATAGTAGTTACGTGTGTAACATACGTAATGGGTAGATGAAATAAATTAGTTTTAGGTTAAAGCTGTTTTTCCCCGTTTTGCAAGATTGCAAATATGTCTTTATACGACCGAAAAATTTCACTTTCAAACTTTGCTGGGAACTTGAGGTTCTTGTCCAGTTTCGCGATGTTGTGGTTTTAAATTTCCGTACCATATTCCTACTTGGTTGAATCTGGCAAACCGAATTATTTTGATACGATTTCTCATCTTTGTTTTCATCTTCGCCCGATATGCCACAACAACCTCTGGTTCATTTCAACAAGCTCGGGTTAACAACCAGCAGTGACCTCCAGGAATTTATGTTTTTGTTTAAGTAACTATGTGAACAAAACCAAAATTAAAAAGGACTTTGAATCTCATGTTATAAATTAGAAACTGTCGCAAAGTGTTTTTGTAATTACGTGCATATTAACCTTTCTTTTCCTTTGGGAGGTACCAATTATCTTGTAATAATAATATGGTAGGTATATTCTGCAATCGGACCAAAAAAACTATCAACGTAAGTTTATCATAATATTGTATAGTTTCCAAAAATCTCTGAAACTTTGAATACACTTTTGATTCATATTTGTTCACCTCAGTTATTTTGAAAATTTATAACAGTCACTCTATCATCGGTTCTTTATGGACAAACTTAACCTTTTTTTTATTTTCAGAAACAGCAATGTTCACGATTTTAAAGTTGTTAAACTCTTTAGAAGCTTTTTAAAAATGTGACAAATAATTATGTAAACTGCTGAATTGTAATCAATAGTTATCAAATTATATTTGATTTAGTCGCAGAATCGGCTTGGCCTAAATTTCCAATAGAACTTTTCGTAGATCACATTTTTGATTTGTCTGATATTGTTTTTCCTTTCTCTACTGGACTACTCAAGTTTTCAATATATGAATTAAAATTTAAGTGGACATTCCTATCATCAATTTGTTATTTTTATCAACGAAAGTAGAATAATTATTCGTTTTTTATTATTATATTCTGTATTTTCAGATTTAATACAATGCAAATAAATGTAAAGTTTTCTTATTGATCATATCCGCCTTCCTTTTCCGTGCTATAAAATTTGAACAAAAATTGAAGTAATTTGTTAAATAATAACATATAATAAGTAAATTGTCGAATGAAGGTTATAATTAATGTCAAAGAATGGTTCACAAACACAATTTATCGTACAAATACAATTTTTACCTAATAAGCAATTGTAGTACTGTTGTGTCTCTCTGATAACAGAATCTTGGCTTTATTAATTAAATACGTTGTTTGTAACTTTGAAACAAAATTTTAATACAATAAAAAAATTGTTCGAATTCCATTGATTAAATTTAAATGAATATTAAATAACGCAACGTCCACGTTTAACAGCAACTTAAAAATATTTCCAGTAAATTCATTTTCTGTATACAAAATTTTCTTTATTTACATTTTCTGATAATGTAATGGTTGCAACCTTTGTGACTTTGAACGATGACTCTTTGGCCTGAGTTTTATTTATGTTTCTTTTTTATAACCTTGGTGTTTACTTGTCATACTCTTAATATTTATTTTCTATTGGTGCCTTATTTATTAATAACTTCGTGGGGCACTTTATTTATTATTGTCCATTGCTTTTATTTCCATTAAATCTATTTCTACGATGCGTCAGCTAACTACGATACCCGGGGTTAAAATATATAAGCAAACTTAATAAAATAAAATTATAAAACCATCATTTTAAAAGGTTAACTACAATTTTGACAGTTTCATTGTTTGATGCACTATCTTAACTTTACACTCATCATCGTTTATTGCTCAAACCCGTCTTGTCCCCACTTGTACTTCGGTTAGCACGTACACCTGATTTTAATTTATTCTCATACTCTACACTACACAAGTTTATCTTAATAGTATACAATACACGTAATTAAAAATTTATACGTTGAGACGACCTTGCGTTCACTGCAATATGTGCAGCAGCATATTGTAGATTTTGTAACATCATTGACATACAATTTTTGTAACAGTAAATCTGAGTGTATGAATTTCTGTTGTGTACCAGTAATGTCAAAAAATGTATCAAACGCTAATTAATTTAATACTAAACTATATTAATAACATGCCCTGGATCTACAAATGACCACAAAATGATCTCAATAAGCAAATTTGGCCACCTAATCTATAAGTTAAACATCTCAATTTATTGTAAAATAGTAATTGTGCTGGTTTTGGATCACCACATACTATCACCTAGTTTACAAATCATTTCCGTATAAAT